>JAQQZY010000003.1:8597280-8609272 GCA_030068375.1 Ostorhinchus rueppellii | reverse complement strand
ACACACACACACACACACACACACACACACACACACACACACACACACACACACACACACACACACACACACTGTCTCTCCTTCTTCCTCTGCTATGGCTGTCCCTTTCTCTGGCTTTTCCCCTCACTCCTTCTGCCAACCTCTTCTCTTGTCACCAAATCCCACTCTTTTGCTGCTTAGAGTAGGAATATGAAAGTGCGTCGTGTTTAGACTCCAGTGATATTCTTTTATTTTTTGGATTGTAATTGATGTGGAGCTGTGGGATGCTGCACACGGCGGGGGTCTGGAATCAATTCAGTCCCAATTCAATGAGTAATGAGTGAAACTGCAATTTGTTCACTAGGAACAGAACATTTGGTCTTAATTATTTCATAATGTATTTGACATAATCCCATTTAGGAGCAGAGTGGGTAGTCAGTCCTCCGCAGGCATTTTGTTCGCCATTTGTGACAGTAAAGGGAAAAAAAAGAAATGGGAAAATGGATTAGTGTCACATGTATTTGGAAGCAATTCTATTATGAGTATTTATGGTGATACTGGGAAAAGATACTAAAATGCAAGGATACAAAGGCCCTTTGAGGTAATGGTGTGTGTTGTAGGATTTTCCACTTGAAAGGAAAATATGACAAGCTTTGGGAAAGAATCACATGAAATGTTGGGGGGAAAAGAGGACGGAGACAGCTGTCTGTTATTAGGCAGAGTGCTTCTCTCTCTGTGTGTGTGAGTGGGTTTTTTTCTACATTTGTCAGGTCTCAAACCCAGGAGCCCACTCATACCAGGAGGATCTGACATTTTCTTAGGGACCAAATTGCTGCACTGTGTGTAACATCATTAAATTTGAAGGTGAAGACTTTGGTTGAGGTTTATTTTACAGGGAAAGGTCACTGAGGAATTAATGTTAGTATATCCCATGCAATGTCCCCACAAAGGAGAGAAGCAGTGTGTGCAAGTGTGTGTGTCCATGTCTTTGTATAGTTGTGTGGACAGGAGAGGGGGGTCAGCAGCAGATGCCATTGTCTGGAACCTATATATCACAATATAAGAGTAAGAGGATTATCCGTGCACACATATGCCTTTCTGCCGTCTGAAGGCCATACTGCACCCAAATAACCCCCTGACATAGAAACATCACCCTTAGAGAGAGAGGGAGACATATAGGGAGGGGGGGAGACAGCAGAGAGAGTGACTCTTGGACATGATGTTCACAGTAGTTCACACACATTGGCTGTGGTGTAAAATGGAGCATATTGACTTCCAGTGACAACAGACGCTGCTTAAATCCCAGCTCAGCCCCAGTCTACACCAGCCACAGGAGACTGACGCTGCGTGGACAGTGGACTCTGGAGAGCATTTGTGTGTGTGTGCGCGCGCGTGTGTGAGAGCGTGTATGGGAGTGCATGCTGGCACCTTGACACCCAATCACTGTGCGCGCACCGTGCCGTGCCGTTCTGCGCCGCGCCGTGCTTTATTGCCGCTCATCGCTCAGAAGCCAAAGGGAAAAAAAAGGCTTTAACGGATCGCACGCGCGCAAGGGAGGCGGGCAGGCGGTGACAAACCCGGCTCATTAAGATCTCGTCTGCAGAACCCTCCACCGGTGACGCGCAGTACTACTACAACTACCTGCGGTACTGGGGCTGAGGACGGACCCCAAAGCGCAAAGTGACACGCGCGCGCAAAAGGTGTGGAGGAGAGGGCACCCGCTCGGGACAATGGCACCGAATCCGAGCCGTTGATGGTTGAGGTGCACGCACAGCGGCGGTGGCAAACACGAAACGTTGGGGAGGATAACGGTGACATGGCGAAAACAGGCGAGATTTGAACTTTAGAGGATCCGCTGTGAGGATTGTCATAGAGACCCGCTATCTGACCGGAGAAGCCTGGAACAGGATCAGATCAGAGTTTGCATCAGTGTGTCAAAAGGATAGCCTGCGGTATGGCGCGCGGTCACGGTCGTTTGGGGACCTGGCAGGTGCTTCTGACCATCTCAATGTTCATCCTCCCCTTGTCTGCTCATGGTAAGTCCACTATATATAGTAGCATATACCGGTGTCCCACCCTGTGCGTGCGCGCTTGAGTGTGTGCGTGTAGCCTATTTGTGCAAGCGCGCACGTGAATAAAATCACACCTTGCAGATTAGTCTTAATCCGGGTAAACGACTTAATTGACCAATTCAATTATTAATTTATAAGCTGTAAGCCACTTTGACAGAAAAAGTGTAAAATGATTTGGCCTAATGTTATTATGTTATTATGTTTAAACGTCACCAGAAAATCTTTAAGCGCAATGATTTACCGTGTGCACTGAGGTTTGGAGCCTTTTAATGATGTGATATATGAGTTACACATATAGGCTACTTTTGGGTCTATCACTCTGCTTTTCATTTGATACAGGCTTAAATGATCTATTTTCAATAAACGACAAAGAATATAGAGATTAATGCAGACTTAAATCAACCAACCGGATGTTGGTTGCTGTTTGCTCTAATAATCACATTTAATTGCTTCATATGTTGGTATTTTCTGTGTCATGCTGAGAATGGCCGTGGGCTATTGATCACTCCTGACACCTGGACCATATTGTGGGCATGGTCCGATCAGTCTCTCGTTGAGTACCCCTCCCTTTAACAGATTCATCCAATGGTAACTGGCTGATCTTAAATGCTCTACTATTACACATGCATTATAAAATGCAGATAGGCCCGTGGGTGATCGCACATAGACAGAGCCATTTGACAGCTCGACACTGCAGACTCGGCTTGCCGTGGCGGTGCGTGGCCCAGACAAAGGCGGGATTAGGTGCACCGTGGTTTGGCCACAGGAGGTCCATTCAGTGCGCTTGAAAGGACCGGATTCATCCACACATTAGGGAGAAGCCAGAGACAAGAGGCTCGGTGCTCGCACCCCCACCCCGCGAGTCCGTCCACTTATACACCGTCCAGTTCCTTCAGACACGGAGACAGGCAGTGTGGGAACAAAAATTAAAAAGACCAAACCTGCTGGTCTGTCTGTCTGTCTGTATGTTGCGCTCGTGTTGCCCAGTAGAAATGTGTAGAACCTTGTAGGAAATGTAAAATAAACGTGTGCGCAGCCGCTGCCCAGCAACAGGGTGGCGCGTGCACATAGAGGGTCGCCGAGGTTCATATGGGCACGCGCTGCCAACATCAGCCTCCCCCTACTCACAGCATCTCGCGCCCTCAATGTCTAACGAGCCGTTAACACAGTGACATATTGACCGGTAAATACACGCCTGGCATTCTGTCAGTCTGAGGCGTACGCCACGTGGCCGTGGGTCTGCTTCATCAGGTAAAGAGGGACTTCATTTAATTAGACATTCAGGAAAGATGTGTGAAGATAAGGAACATTATTTTTTCCCTGTTGCTTCTGAAAGTGAAGGCAAAAATGAAATGACAGCAACTGAAACACCCAGACATTGATGCAAAGGTCCATTTTGTTAAGTTTTGATGGATTTAGGAGGATTTAATAGATGTTGCACCATATAATATTCATAATTACATTATTATTAGGGAAAAACCACTAGAAACCACAGGAACGGTGTGTGTGTGTGTGTGTGTGTGTGTGTGTGTGTGTGTGTGTGTGTGTGTGTGTGTGGTTTTTTTAACCTTAGAATGAGCTACACAGAGGGAGTGGGCTGCATCCACAATCTGCCATGTTTTTACAGCAGCATGAAACTAGACTATACTTTATCAGAGGATGGAGGAAACATGATATCACCCATTGGTTCCTTAATTGGTGTTTCAACGACAGAAGTGTGTCGTGTCCATTCACTACGTTTGTTGTTTGAAGCGAGAAGTGACCATATCTGGACAAAAGAGTCAGAACAATGGGAACCTATGGAGTCAGTGGTGAGCTAATGCTAAGTGCTAGCTCACTGACCTGACCTAGTAAAATGAGAAACTTCATAGATAATTTGCATAGCAGTCATTTTACAGTCTTCCTGGAGACACCTGATAACCACAGCTAGGTAGTAGAAAAAGTTTGGGCTCACAAAGGAGCCGTCACCTGTCAATCATAGCAGATATTAAGACAGGAGATTTTAAAGCCTTTTATTAGACCTGAGCAGGAGAAATTAAAGATGGATAATCTGATTCCTTATCAGAGTATCTAAATAAGCTATTGTAATAACCTCATTAACCCCTCTGTGTCTCCTTCTCTTAGAGCGAGCTGAAATCTTTGCCCTTTGCTTGAAACAGACAGATCTCCTCCTCTTTCGTTTCTGTTTTATAGTAGTGGCACCAAATGTCAAAATGTATTGCTAACTCTTGCTATGACTGACAAGGGGTTGGTGAGTTAATTGAGTTATTAGAGGTTGGATGGGGGCCACTCGATTGTAAACTGCAACTTCACCAAAAGACTTGACTCAGTATCACACAATGTACCTTTAATATTACTACATCTCGAATGACCAGGTAATTTTTCAGCCAAGAGGCACATTGTGTTGCTTTCAGTTAGCCTATATGTGATTTTAAATGTCATGGAGCAGTAAACCAACATGCACATACAGGAACAAAGCATTTTCCTTAAAGGCCATGTGTAATACAGTCCAGACTCTGCATTTTGCACTGTCTAAACGAATGCATACTGTGAGGTCCATCTGCCCTGTAGCCCCAGAAAGCAACAGTATGTCATGATGGATCAGATCATCAGCCTCTCTGTGACTCCTCTAAGTTCTCATGCACAGAAAAATAGAATGAGGATAATATTTACAGTTAAAAATAAAAATTCTCATAGGTTATTAAGGAAATGACGACGTATATTCAGCTGAATGCGGTACAATAGGGTGCAGACCAGCCATCCTTCTCAATGTCCTGCTGATGAAGCAAAGCTGCTGGGAACATGGACTCTAACCAATCACAGTGACCTCAGGTAAAACTTGTTACCATGGTGACATTCTCAGCTTGATGCCAGAGGTGTGAAGCTGAGCAGCAGTTAAAGGCAGAAATTATAGCATTTCTAAGACAGAAATAAAATTGCAAAGCAAAGGGCTCATACATTCCACCTCATCTTTGATCCAGTGATCTCTGCATGTTCCTTTTTCTCTTGTAATCGCCCAGTGTGCCAGCTGCTAACAGGCCATGGCATCAAAGTCTCAACGGGAAACAAATTGGTAGATTGAACCTTTAAAGAAATAGTGCCAATCACTTGGAATAGAATTTTTAAACCAGCAGAGCATGTCAGCTTCTTTCACAAAATGTGAAAGCGTTCAAGTTCATTCCACCGCGGTTTTCCCAGAGATGGAGTTGGCATGTAACACACACTGACTGTCTGACTGATTGATTGAAAAACAAGAGAGAGAGAGTGCGAACACTAGATTCTCTGTTTCCACTGCAACTCCCTCACTCTGCTCCTCCTTTCAACATGGTACCTCTTTACATCTCACCATGGCAACAGCACTGTGTGTATGTGTGTGTGTGCGAGTGTGTGTGTGTGTGTGCATCTATGTGTGTGTGTGAGGTGAATGTCTAGGTTTCTTCAGCCACCACTAGTCTTCGTGACTCCAGGCACGTTCAGATGGTTTTTGTATTAGCTCTGAATGAAGTGGCAGACACTGGAAGCAGTGATCTCATTGGACACAGACATTTCAGGGTGACAGTGGGAGAGAAGCTGCTACAGCCAAGTATTTAGTGGAGTTTTGGACATTTGTACTGATGTAACAGGCCAATGGAAAAGTCTGAAGGAATGACTTCTTTAAAATAAAACAACTCTGGGAAATTTACCCTAGAACTGTGTAATGTTCATGGTTTCTTTTGGTTTGTATTATTTATTTATTTATTTTTTAAACTTATTTATCATCAGTTAACTTGATAATTTTATTTATTGCTGAGTCTGTATTGCTATCCTTTATACAATTAAACTCCTGATTACATCAGGATAAGTGTATTACTTCTTCATATTTTCTAAAATTACCCTTAATATATATACAGTATTTTTTTTTTTTGTGCAAACTTTTAGATCCTTACTTAAGTTTTGGGAGACTGACTTCATGGCATGAATTTGTGCTGACTGACAGATCCACGTTGCTGTTGGTCTCTCTGTTTCTCTTCTTTCTTTTCTTGATCTCTGTGTGTGTGTGTTTGTGTGTGTGTCCACAGAATGCAAAGTACAGGAGAAGTGCCTCTCTCTAACCTATAACTCTAAATCCTAATCTAATCCTCACCCAGTCTTGGTCACTAGAGCACATTAGTCAGTCACTGTGCCTAATCCTACATCAACTCCAGTCTGATTACACGACAGTCTTCAGCTCTTGTTCTGATTTCTTTAACAATAATTACTTAGCCTATAATGGTGCGGTTGGCTTTTGCTGAACCACACTTTTACCCAGATAACCCCTACAGATTGTCTTGAATCTAAACAATGTATTTTGTTTGTCAATTTGACCTAAAATTCTGTGCAAACACATAATGAATTTGCCAAAAGAATCTTTCATGGTACTGCCTTAAGGCATCTCTGTAGAATACTGTAGGGATGAATTATTCATTCCTCATCCTTAGGCCTCTGTCTTTATCAAATTAAACAGCCTCAGGACTTGCAAACAAAAGACCTGTTTGTACACAAGCCTTGCTTTATCATGTGTTTTGATACAATAACTGAAAGTTTTGACTTTAAAACAATGCTGCCTGAGATTCTACAGGAGTCTAAAATATCATCAGGGAGATGTTATGAGATTTGGTTTTGTAAAGATATATATTTTTTTAGAACTTTTGAGTAATGTAATGAGTTATATTTTTTAGTACATTTATTTAATTCAAATATTGGAGAATAGCATTGGACGTGCACCTTGCAGATTATTTACAGTAACAGAGTGATAGGCCTTTTTCAGTTACAGCAGAGTCAGGAATGTTACGGTGTCTGTGTCTAAAACGAGCATTAAATTGTCCACAACATGGACCTGGAAAGAGTCTGTGTGTCACTGTGTTTACCATGGCTCAGATGAAGATGATTAATAATATTAGGTACAGCTCCAAAGGGAAGAAAAAATAAAAACCAACAGGAAAAAGAGAGACAAGTGGAGACAAGTACTTGACAAAAAGCCAGCACTAATAGCTGGGGATGTCAGTTTTAACCATTAGCAGTGTTGACAGGCTGGGATGGTAAAACAAAGAGTCAGTTGAATGATGGGAAGCGTGGGATCTAGTCAGTATGCAAAGCCTGATCCATATCAGCACTAGTTACCTTGATATTTCAGCCTCTCCAGCACTGATTTGGATCATTATATTTCTTCTTTGTCTTGATGAAAGCTGATAAATACATGGAGAGTGGTCTAAATGAACACTTAGTAAATAAAATAATCACTGAATGAAATAGCCTGAAGTTAAAGTAAAGTTAATTTAAATTGTACACATTAACATGGAAAATAAAATTGATTTTCAACAACCTAATAACCATCCAATGTTGAATAGTTTGTTTGCCTTTTTCATTGTGCTACACTTGACAGGTACTTTGATTATTTACTTCTCAAAAAATAATTAGGAATATATTGGACTACTTTTCATCTAGACATTTAATAAAGGTAGAAATATCCAGGGACTTGATAAATTCACATTAATATTTGTGAAATATTAGGAAAACTACAAATCTATAGCAGTAGTTCATATTTTTAAGGCACATTTGACTTTTTATTGCTCTGTGATCCCTTTTTCATAGTGTGCATCGGCTAAATAACTGTGTGATTCTCATTTCTATCTGGTCTCAGGGAGGCATTCACTGGCCAGGCATCATCATCACCGTAACCAATCATCGGTCAACAAAGAGGCCTTGAACACCAGGATGGTGCTCAGTGATGACTCGGCAGAGAGAGACCACCTGATTGGAGCAGGAATCGGCTTGGGGTCTTCCCTTCCACTGAGCTCCACCAAACGTCACCACTCTCATAAACACGCCCACCTAGATGTTGTAGAAGAAGACCCACCCATGGGAGAGGAGCTCACTGCTGGAGGGGCAGGTCCAGACCAGCCCGGGAACCCCATGTCTGATGACGTCATCACCGTAGAGTTTCATAGCCCCGCACCAGATATTGTTCCCTCTGATGTCTCTATGGAGTGGGCTAAAGTCCCAAAACCCCAGAAGCAAAAAGGAGCAAACCCTACTGCATGGACGCTGTCTGACTTTTACGACTACCTAGCCCCTGACGACGACCTCTCAGCCTTAGATACAACCCCTGAACCTGAGCCCACTCCTTCACCCCCAGCTGACATGGAAGATGAAAACCCACGTCTGGCCAGCGCCCCTGCTGTTCCTGATAAAGTGAGACCCAAGGTGGATAGCGGGCCATCCTTACCTGCCCCTCCCATGTCAGGGCTGGGCAAGGATGATGGCCTTGGAGGCGCCATGGGGGCTGATGGCTGCAGGCTGGGCTACGTGCGCTCTGGACCTGGGGTCTGTGTATCTCAGTGCGACCTTGAACCCAACTTTTGTCTTAATGGTGGAGTGTGCACTGTGGTGGCAGGCATCGGAGCCTTCTGCAGGTGAGGAACACAATGATCATGTTCAGCTGTGAAGAACTGAATGTCACTTTTATTTAGTGGTACTTAGAGCTTTGTATGTGGGTGTATGTATTAGAAAGGGTAAGTTTCATCCATTTGCATTGTGCATCAGTATAGAAGCAAAAGAGCAAACAAAGAAAAAATGTACACAGGAGACAATTTTGGATAAAATACAGGTGTACTGTTTCCACTGTTTGGTTCATAAGGAGTACCCTGGAATAAGCCTACCATTTAGTGACTATTTCAGTTTCCATTTTCATCTCTTCTACTTTCTGTGTATTACTGTTTCGATATGTTCCCTTTCTGCAACACTGCAAATTATTTGGTTCAAACCAAGATATTAAAACTTAGATTTAGAAGTGTTAGATAATTTATCTTGTTTTAAGAGTTAAATTCTTTTTTTATGTGTTCATACATCTGTAGACATGCTTAGTTCTACATTTAACAATCTTCATTCAATAAATCTTGTCAAGTGAAATTATCTTGCTGCATGGACAGATATTTCACTTGTTTTGAGGATCTTTTTCCTCAGATTTAATGTTTTTATCTTGTTTTTACACAGCCCTTTTTTACAGTGAACCTCTGAGCTGTAGCTACGCTGCAAAAAATTGTGTCTAAAAACAAGATAAAAGCACTAAATCTGAGGAAGAAGGTCTTCAAAACAAGTCCATTCAGCAAGATAATTTCACTTGACAACATTTCTTGAATTAAGATGGTTAAATCTGTAAATAAACATTTCTACATGTCTATGAACAGTTAAAATAAGAAATTAACTCTTAAAACAAGATAAATTATCTAACACTTCTAAATCTAAGTTTTTATATCTTGGTAAGAACCAAATAATTGGCAGTGTACATTCAGAACAGAGCCATATGTAATGTTAAATTTTGTCATTTCTCTGCACACAAATATTCTGCCAGTTTGTTACAATCCTGTACAAGTGCTACACAAAGACACTGTTGCTGCATCCATGTATAGCAACACTCAAAGAAATATAACCTAAACAAACAGTCCGGTGTTGTTCCCCTATTCCAGAATGATGGTACAGTAGTTAGTATTATTAATAGAGATCCAATACATTTACCACTGATCAATAATTTTGAAACGTACCATATGTAATTGTGTAGAGGTATTGGTTCCTCTTCTTTTCCAGTGCGTCTTTCATCTCTGCTGGGACCAGTGGTCAAATCTCATGTGACTATAAACAAATCTTTTAGCTGCTAAAGAGGCCTTAGCAAGACCAGTTTGTGAGAGGACCAAGCATATTTTAGATGTCAGTAAAAAAAAAGCGTGAAATTCTCAGCTGAAATAAATTTGTGAAGCAAAATGATTTGCCCTCTGCTCAAGAGGAACCAAAGAAATTAAACCAGAATATCTGTGCCATATTGCATAGTATATCCTGTTCCAGTGCATTGGACCATATTGTGTAGAACTAGATCACATCCAGACAAACCACATCAGAATAGGGCTGAGTCATGTTGTATCTCATCAGTAGTTGCTTCATAATGTATTAGATAGCAACAAAGGGTTGACATATGGTAACAGTGTTAGCAATGGAGATGCACAGAACTAATAAGTCTGGTGTTTGTGAGGCTGGAAGCAGGGATTTTAGGAGGGGGCTGTTAGGCGTTAAAGAGTGCCCTTTTAGTTTGTATTGTTGGAATGATTTCCAATATGTTTACACTCCAACACAAAAGAAAAGATTTAGGACACTTGATGCAAGCGTACAGCCAAGCGAACATACATAGACACACACACACTAGACAGAAGGCTGGCTTAATGTGTCATGAGGGTTCGTCAAGATCACAGCAGGGTCGCCAAAGGATTAGCTCCGTTTTGGAGGCAGGGGGTGAAGAGTGTATGCTCATCGACTGGTGGCAGCTGATCTAGACACATAAACAGTATGCACACATAGAAGAAGAAAGCCATACAGTAAAATTAAACATGTCAGTATCATGCACACTCACAGTCCTTATGTACATGGTCACACACACAGCCTTTCGCCTTGGTAGTACCATCTGTCCTGTCCTGCAGACTCACTGTAAGCTTGTAGGCAAACTGTTGCTCGTGTCAAACTACCCACTGAGTAACTACACATGCACATGCACAGACACACACACACGGACACGCACTTGGATACGTGTTGAAACCAAATCTCATGGAGAGACGGGAATACAGAAAAGACAGAAACAGTCATATATGCATGCACGTGTCCTGATCCTTTGATCTAATTAAGAGCTAGGCTGCAGGCCCAATCCTGCTTTGCTGGACAGACCTCAGGACACCATGTCATCTTCTCTGAGTGACATTTTACACTCTACTCTAGCTTACACTCTGTAGCTATAAGTATGACATACAGTGGTTTGGGCTTGGGATTTTTCTATATAGTGGATCAGGAAATAGGAACAAAAACTGAATTATTTTAGTATTAAAAAAAAAGATCATGTCAAGACAAAGTTATGTATTATTTGTTTTATGTCGTATTCATTTTCAGGTGCAACGTGCAGGACTACATCTGGAACAAAGGCACACGCTGCGACTGGGCGGTCACAGAGTTCCAGGTGATGTGTGTGGTGGTGGGCGTGGCCTCGGTGGTGCTCCTCCTCCTTTTCATGATCATCGTATTTTTTGCCAAGAGACTGCATCGTCTCAAGAATGAGAACAGGCGCCTTCGCAAACGCAGGTGTGTGTGTGTGTTTGTGTGTGTGTGTGTGTGTGTGTGTGTGTGTGCGTGCGTGTGCGGTAGTGTCGCATGAGACAAGGGTGTGAGGAAGTAAAAATATGAGTTGTGATTTGCTCTGTTTCTGAGCGAGTCGACTGCAGCACTGTCAGATTTTGTGCATAAGCTCTGAGTTTAATTTCTACCAGATTTAACAACCTAACGCTTGATAAGACACGAGAATGAAACGTTAGAGAGAACTCTGGAGCAGCAACTGAGGAAGAGAGCCTGTAAAAGCAGGTGTTAAGGCCTAGAAAAACTAGGAAAGCTAAGAAAAATCTGTCACATTAGATAAAAACACATCTTGTGGTCTCAAAGCAGATAAAGCTGGACAAAATAAACAGCTCTCGTAACACATACTGAAGAAAGACAGATTAATTAAGACCAATTTCTAAATTCCAGGACATTTTCTCTCATCTAAACTTGGTTCTGGTTGTGGCGGATGTCATCCTTCTCAACTTGAATGACTAAATTTGAGAGCAAATAATGCATTGAAAATTGCACTTTCTTGCAGTTAGTTGGATGTTCAGTTCCATGTGTGTTTAATGCTTGGACTTAAATGTTAGGTTTGTAGTCAGAGATGATTGTTCCCTTCCAACAATGTTTCCTGCTCTGAACTATCATCAATAGATCTGCCTGTAAAGATACAGTAACTGGGATTTAACTTATAGTACGGAGAGATGGACTGACTTCAATAATACTATCTATCTATCTATCTATCTATCTATCTATCTATCTATCTATCTATCTATCTATCTATCTATCTATCTATC
>JAQQZY010000003.1:8584626-8597180 GCA_030068375.1 Ostorhinchus rueppellii | reverse complement strand
CTATCTATCTATCTATCTATCTATCTATCTATCTATCTATCTATCTATCTATCTATCTATCTATCTATCTTCTGTACTTATTCCAAGGATAAGTTTTTCCAAGTGGTGTTACTGAGGATTTCTGAATGAACAAGTTCCTGTAGTGGTTTTGTAAATGTTTTTATGCTTTTATGATACATATTTTATGGTATATATTTTTATGTATGTATTATTTATTTGTGCTATATATATTTTAGGATGTTGTTCATATCATGTGCTGTATGCCATTTATTCTAAACGTGCACTTCAGAGGGCCGTCTGGTGGGTCTCTGCCCTTCTAACCAACAAAACTAGTTACTTTTTTTTTTTTTATAATTAAATATGCCTAATAATTCACATAAATGAAGAATGTCAAATTAAAATGCACTCTCACGCTTTGTTAAAAAAACATAGCCACAATGCAATCTTAATTGTTGAAGCATTTATTCCTATTCCTGCATTTATCGTGATAATATTCTGTGCTCCTTCTTCCTCTTCTGTTCAGCAGTTTCTTAGCAGACTGTTGCTCAAACACTGTACAAAGTAAAAATAAATAAATAAAAAGTAATAAATATTAAGCAAATAAATATAGAAAGGGTCTGGTTCCTAAGAATAAAATATTCATCTGACTAAAATGCCTCCTGCTTCCTCCTGCAGTAAGTACCGCCCACAGAGCACCGAGCCGCAGACGGACGGCCTCTCGGTTTCGACAACAGCCGACGGCTCACAGCCAAATGTAAGGAAACTGTGTGACACCCCTCCGCCCGCCCCCCAAGCTCACACTCACAACCTGGCGTACTATGACAACATTATCTGTCAGGTATGCCCTGTCTCTCCTCATGTTTACTTCCATCTCTCTCCTTTCATTCATTATCATCTTAAGTCTGTCCTTACCACCATCTGCATCTCAGTGTTTTCCTTGTCATTGACTGTCTGTTTTTTGGGCAAACCTCCATCTATTTACCTTTCTTTTTTCCATCATGTTTTGGCCTGTGTTTTCTATCTGCCAGCTTGAGTTGTGGTTTAATCTTTGGTCGGTCTGTTTCGCTGTTTGAGTGCATGGCAGTCGATCGATTTGCACTAATTTGCTGAAAGCTGCTCCAAAAATACTAAAATAAAATCACTAACTGAAGCTGAAGCACTGAATTCACCTTGTTGCCCTGTTAAATCTGAAATTCCCCACAACATATCCCCCCTGGCATTGTGTATATATGGGTATATTAACTCTTTTCACACTCACTGATCCCTTCAGAGGCCATCGACAACAAGCTATACCTGGGAATATAAACCCAGAAACCCTTATAACCACTTCCAGGTAAGCAAAGTGGGAATGTTCACATTGCCTGTAGCTGTTCTCCCTCCCTGGCTTTGCTTTAAACGTACCTACTGAGCAACTACTCTATAGATGCCAGATTTTGGCTCTCCATTGGCTGCAAACCTTAAATCCAAAACCCCTTCCTGCTGCTGCTGCTGCTGCACCACTGTAGGTAAAGTGATTAATCACCTCCCGCAAAGCTCCCCACAACCAATTGTTCTGAGGTGTTCTCTTGTTACCACTGTTAATAAACAGCAACTTCTCACATTTGCTGACTCTTACCTGTGCTTTTGCAGCATCTTCAGAGGATGAATGAGGAAACCAAGGCTCCATTTTGTTTAAATCGCTTGCTTTGCTTCAACTAAGGCAGCCATTTTAGGTCCCTGATGAGCAGAGTTTCCCTTTTACTACCTAATATCCTTCCAAAGTTTGTGCATGTAGCGCTGCTGTAAGATAAAGTGCATCTGTAGGAGCATGTATGAGTGCGGCAGTGTATATCAATGTGTGTGCACCACTGCATCCATGCATTAATTTCCATCCATGTCTCTCTATGCGTGAATCTGTGATAAAGGAAGATTTATGAGGGTCTCTGTTTAGGTATTCATCAGTCATATTTTCCCTCATGTGCTGCCCAGCTTTTTAGATCATCATGTGTTGTGTGAACTCAATTATCAGCAGAGAATCTTTATAAAAGTGTTGATAAAAACAGAGATGAAAACAAAGCCGATATGGTCCCATGACAGAATGCTTTAAAAGCTCATTGTCTTTGAAAGAGTGAGTTATGTCCAGCAGTAGCAGAAGGTCACTGGTCGATACTGGCCTAGATACGCCTGCTGTGCCTGTGACCTTCAGTTATTTGACATGCCAATGTATTGATGGCCTGAACTAACAAATGCAGATGCACACAGATGCTCTCTTCCAGACAATAGCCCCCCTCACGAAACACTGCATTTATTTATACATACATATTATACACTTCAGAACAGCCTGGTGGATTTTTGTGCTTACATCTGACTTTTTAATAGAAAATTAAACGGTAGGTGATTATTCATATTTCACCAGGGTAAGTGAAGTGAACTGACTGTTTCTGACTGTTTTAACAAACCACTGGTCAGAAAGCACTGCTGGCATTTCACTACAGTCGATATAGATGAGAACCTGTGCCTTCTGTATGTTTTAAATGTCAGGTCTAGAAGCTAAAAAGCCCCTGTGGTCACATGGTCTGGAATGCAGCGTTTTAAATGTCAGTGCCCCCTTTTTAAACGCTTAGGCATGATCAATTGATTAAACAAACAAACAGACTTCTCATCTATCCATCTACTTAGTCATCTGTACATTTTATTTCATGATCACTTCTAAAACGGGGGAAGCTTTCTGCACGTTTTAGGCTCTAACTTGGAGGATGCTGCTTAGCGTTCCTAGTTTTGACTTTTTAGTGAAAAACTAAGACCACTTTAAATAGTTACATTTCCTAACACTCATAATGCTTAAAATGTTTTCCATTTCCTCCATTTCCCACTTCATTGTATAAACGCCTTAAGCCACAACGTCCATATGGACCAGCCAGACTCTCCCTAAAGGCGTAATGTGGAACAGAAGTCTCTGCATGTGCCGCTAGAACACATTTGGTGCATTTCCCTCTTTCACATGTTTTTATTTGAGCACATTGTTATACAGTTACATGTTTACTGCATACATATTGCATGTGGGCTTTACATAAATGTGCAGTGAAGTCATAATGCAATCTTATTGTTTTCTTTGAACATACAACAATAGATGAAGAACAAATATAAACATGCAGTACAAAACACAAATGAGGAAAAAGAAATTAAAATAAAAACAAAAGATAAATGAAAAATAAATATCCCTCCTAGCCACACACTCACACACACTACCCACCCATAACCTTCCATATATTCACTACTTTTTTAGAGTAAAGGTGAAAAGTTAACTTCTTTTAAGAGGTGTGAGATATTTAATGAGAGGTGACCAAGTTTTTTCAAAGAATGTGATTTTATCCATAAGAGTAGATCTAATTCTTTCTAAGTGGAGTGTGTTAGTGAGGTCACTAAGCCACATCTTTGTGGTGGATACTTCTTTCGTTTTCAAATGCATGAGAAGAAACTTCTTTGCAACGATAAGACTATAAGACAGGAAACATTGCTGGAAGTTGTACATTTGGTGCATTTTCCCTTTGAATAAATGGTAACAGAGCAGGCCAGCTCCTCTTCAAACACATACGTGTAGATTTCAGGGTTGTGCAGTCTATTTATACCTTTCACTATTACTGCCCTCAATAAAAACATGGAAGAGGCACATGAGAGGATTGTTATTTAGAAAAAATGTCACAATGTAGACAGAACAATATTTGAAATACAGAGTGTATTAACACTGAAGCATTATTCCACTGTCACCTGGGGCCTGAATGTTGTGTTTCCGATTACATAATATATTTTTTCTGGCATAAACTGCACAATTTTGTTTATATAAAAAATTCACCTGGATGAAAGAACAATATGCCTCCCCATGTTCAAATAAAACCCTTCCCAAACATACAGTGCAGACATGTTGCAGAATATCCACTCTATGCCATGACTGGTTTATCTCTATACAAAGTGTCACAGGCATATGTAAAGAGTAATGACTCCTCCCCACAGGATGAACCCCAGAAGCAGGAGGACTTGGCAAAATCCCCCCAGTCCAAGGAAGAAGGGTCGATGAACATCCTCAACTCTCATTCTCCTAAACATGAGAACAACCGTCCCACCTCTGTGGTCCAGGACCATGGCCACACTCCCAACAACACAGAGGAGAATGCAGAGGTAAACATGCTCCAGAACAACTTGGTATAATGTCACCATCTATGTAAATGTGGTGCTGGAGAATCAGACCAAACTATCTAAAGCACACACAAAATCTTTTTAGGCTAATATTGTTTACACCTTTTTAAATGCATACTGTGTATTTTAAACAGTCTAATTCGGCCGAATGTCCAAAAAGTGGACTATATTTTACCACACAACTTGAGAAGCACAATAGTCCTGTTTACAAGGCTGCCATGCCATCAAGGATCACATAGTGGTGCAGCTGCCTCCTCTCTTTCCTCTATCCACCTCCTATGCTGGACTAAAATCTCTGGCTTGGACCAACTGACTGACTTTTCTCTCTACTGATGCTCTGCCTTGGTCTCTGACCAATGAACTTTTCGCTCCCTCATTGTCTCTTCTCCCTTTTACCGCAAACCCCTCCCCTCACCTATGCCTGCCCCGCCTTACTGTCTCTTTCTGCCCGCATGCATTGGTGTTATCAACAAAAAAGTGTCTGAAAACCTACTATTTGCTAAAAAAGTAAGTGGAAATCAAGTGAATATGTATTTGCAAAGATATTATTCATGTTTGACATTGCTAATAAGTGGATATGTCTAGATTACATGAGGTCAAAGTATTGCTTGGAGTTGATATTTGAATCTATATACATATATTACACACGCTGTGTCTTGGTTTTCAATGTGATTTATAATACTTTAATGTACTTGAGGTTCTTTTGTACTTTTTTGAGTATACATGAAGGATTATAGTTGACAGTTGTTGGAATAAATCTTTTTCATTTTACTCAGCTTGTCCCTGTGTGTTGCTATGAGCTCTACTTTCCTTCTGGTCTCTTTCTCTTGCTTTCTTTCTCTGCATGTCTGCTTACGAAGCTAACTAGCTCCCAACTGCTCCCATGCTAATAATAACTGAATGCACGGCTGACCCTGCTTTTGTGCTACAGTAGACTGCTCACATAGTACAACACACACACAAACCGTGCCAGTTCAGAACCACGGACAGCGCTCCAGGATGACTACATGCCAATGCACACTGGGACTGTTACAAGGAAAATATGTATTTGCAAGTAATACAGTTTTACCCTCTTCCATCTGTAAATAGAATATGGCTGTGGAAGTACTAGATCAAAGTAGCAGTTTTCAGTTTTTATATCATGACTTTTTTCTATGTTAAAAATAAACATTCTTGTCAGATCTCATCTTCCTTCATATTACAGCTGCTTATATCACTGTATACAGGTCACAGTGCATCTGCTTTAATAAAGCGATAATGCTATATTAAATATATATAAATTACATCAAGAATTTCATGTAGATTCCTGAAATGAAATAGACTAAAATGGCCATTTTAATTTGTTGTTTTGTAGAGAAAAGAAACATAACTCAATAAAATACTTTTAAATAAATGATGGATGCTGCTGTGCTGATATCAGGTTAGAATATTAACAAAGTGTGTTATGGAAACATCCATCCATATCTGACTGTTATGTTTATAAATAGAAGCCTGCGTCCTGAAATGTAGACAGTGGTTATTACTTGTTTTATCACAAATCAGCAGGATCAGGGACTTTTTATGACAATCCCAACATGCCTTTTTTACAGCTGACATTCTGGCTTGCCAAGTCCAGAAACATGTGCCCTGCATTTTTCCTACACTGGTTCCTATAATTCACCTATTGGGAGTAGTGGGGAGCCACTATGCAACATCCAGGACTACTGGAGGAACCAACCACAGACCTAAGCCCATGCCCTGGTCAGGAGTGAGATGGGAGGAGAATAAACCTAGCATACATGGTTTGACCCGTGGGTGCTCCACACAAAAAGATCCTACTCCGACTCCACCAAAGATTTGCATGTAGCTACCATGAACCAGCAGAACCAGCAGTGCAATTCCAAGGCCATAAACTGACACATTTTAATTGGGATACATCCTTTTCTAATAATATCAATTACACCTGCATGTTTTCTGCATTGAAAAAATCAGAATGAATGTCTGCTGTGAAAAAAGGCCTATTCCTCCAGATATCACTACAACTAACCGTGTTACACTCTCTAAATATTACAATTTGAAGTGGAATGCCTAAATATTTAGAGAATCACAAAATACCCTGAACAGTTGTCTTCTTTGATTAATGGAACAAAATTAGAACAGGGGCAGATTAATTGGAAAACATTAAGGGAAATGGTTCAACCTGACCCACATACGTCAAAAGAAGGCAGAAAGATGTGAGACAAAAAAACGGAATATTATCTCATGTATTAGATTCTCAGTTTTCAAATGTAGTCTCTTTGTTATCAACATTTTTATTTATTTATCTAGGGGTTTTATTTTCCCAGTTATTGTAATAAATTGTCACAGTTCCTTATTAATTATGTATTTTTATGATAGTATGATAGAACCTGGTATTTAGGAAATAACAGCAACAGCTCCAGTGTGTCCCCTCGTTGCCTTTGGCCACATTCCATGAACTCCATTTCCAAGCCTGTATCTCTCAGAACACCTTTGTTTTATTCCTTTACATTTATGATTGCCCCCTACCTCTTTACTTCCCATTCCACATCAGGATGGAGTCACTATCGGCCTGGAAGTGCTTCTCCCCAAAGAAGCCAAGCTGCACTCAGAGACCAGCCCTCCACTTCAGTACGATGTCTTTCTCTACAAGGTTGCCAACAATGGAGACTCCATTTCTCCTAAACAAGCACCAAGTTCGGTTCACACCTCCACCTCATACCCTGCACCTAAATCACCCAAAACACCTAAAACAGCAAAAACTCCCAAGTCACCTAAAGTACCGAAGTCACCCAAACACATCCAGGACCACTCACACAGTAACCATGAGCCTTTGTCTGGGAGGCACTCCTCTCCCGGTCGCCACCCATCACCTAGCCGCCACCCGTCACCCAGCCGTTATTCTGCACCCGGATGCTGTCCACCCCCCGCCTGCCCTCCACCGTCCCACCACTCTCCCTCCCAGTATAAATGCATCCCCTCCTCCAGCACCCCACCTCAGCTGCGCAGGCCCAGAGGTCGGTCACAGGCTCCTGGGTCGGCATCCTCCAGAGAATACCAAGGTGGATACATTTATCCATCTCCTTCCTCCCCTCACCTTACCCAGCCCCCTCCATCACCCTCCAGGGTCAAGTGTAGTCCAGTCAGCACCCGGTCCCTACCCCCCCTGTCCTGACCAGGCCTTCATCAGCATCCATGAACGCGCAAGTCATCACTTTAACCTGTCCAGCAACGTCATCCATCATGGCTCTAACTTTTAAAATAGTTTTTTTTCTTTTTTAGAGCATCAGTCCGCATCCATTCATTCATTCATCATTCATGCCTTTACCCCAACCTCCCTGTATTTTTACCCAGAGGACGAACACAGCACCTGGTCTACGGAGCCAGAAATATAGAACTGGGACAACTCACAACGCACAAAACCACATTCACTCAGACATGGATGCACCAATAAACTCTGCGTAATTATAAAACTTTTACACTTTTGTGTGAATAATAATCTGTCAAAGCTCAGGTTTTACAACTCAGATAAGCACACGTGGACTCACTCTCATAGCATGGTGCCAACATCAGTGAGGAAATGTTCATAAAGGTTTTATAGAGATTTTTACAATAGTAGTTCAAAGTAGACTTATCGATGGTTTATATGTCTTTTGCTATTCAGTGTATATGATTGTTTTTTTGTTTTCACAGGCTTTTTGGTATGTTTTTCATGTTTCTAATCCTCAATAAACTGATATTACAACAAAACATGCAGTATTGTGTTTTAAAATGGAACACACTTTTGATTTAAACTTTTTAAAGAGAGCAAAGCCAGACATCAGAAGACAGGAGTGATGGAGGAAGTATGTATTTATATAGCCACTGGTGGTGATGTTTCCATGCGCCTTGTGAAAGAAATATCATGAACTCTGCTGCCCCCTTGTTGACAAGAAAAGGCTCTAGTAACATGAGAAAAGCTGTTAAATACTTCAGGAGGACAAGAGAGCAATAAAACATGTACACACTGGAACTGAAGATACAGTTCTATACAGCTCTATATAAGGGAGGCCAACTACATTTCATTTGTTTGGCTTCAGCACCTGTAACCCACTTATTTTTGTGCTATATCTCGCAAACTGTAATGCAACCCAACCTAAATGTATCTACTGCAGATGGCACCAATTCAAACCGCTGCAAGAATACCACAGGTTTTGTGAGTTAATGTCAAACACATGGTGTTCTAGTTATCTGCAAGTTGTAACTGTGAGATAAAAGAAAGAAAGAAACACAATAATATCCCTCAAAAACAGGCTTTTTGGAACAATTCTGCAACAAGAGCGATATCACAAAAAATCACAATGTGATTTAATATGAATAATATATAATATATTGTAATATGAATCCTGAAGTTTGTGTATAATCTGCACAAAAAAAATAAAATCTGAAAATAGTGATGTGAGTTTGTGACTGATGTGACTTTATAAAATAAGCATGTTCTCTTAGATTAATTGAAGTCATCTCTGCAGCATCACCATGCTTAATTTACAATGTTGTAAAGCATTTGAGCATTAATGTGTCTATGTAAAGAACATATAGAAAAAATGTTTATTGATTTTGTTGTTGGTTTTTTTTTAGCCATTCAGGGACAGTGGACATGAATCACCAGTACTGTAAATATACCAGTGTTGTCCCAAATTACTAATTTCCCACTCTTGTCACTTGGTCATACGTTGAATTTGTCAGAAAAACAACACAATTTAGGTTAGAACAGAGAAAAGACACTGCACACTAAAATCAGGCACCATATACATATACAATACAGGCACTATGCAAAACAGGACAAAGTAAACAAGAAAATATTAGAGCATCACACAAAGTTTAGAAGAATCTGACACTGTGCAGAGTAAAACAATGCAGACGATCCTGACCTGGATGCTCTTAAAACCAAAAACAGGTACTTAAACGCTAAGTTTTCTGTCTGTGTTTCTGACCACACGGCTGACAAAGCTATTGGGGTAAAGGGGTAGGGGGTGGGGGGGCTGTTTGGCCCTAAAACAGTGATTTTTCACAACAACTCTACAAACAGAGGCATATGAGGAATCTCCCATAATGCTGTTCGAATCAATGGCAAGACGGAGCAGCAAAAAAGCGCAGCAGTGGGATGAAAGAAACACACAAATGTACGTATTTTCTTTGTAAACAACTTAATCATTTCATTGACCTTTTAATACCATTTCAATGTGTCATAGATCACATTTCTGCAGTTTGCGCTTGATAACTGTGAAGCTCCCCAAAGCCCATGCAGCAGAGACAGCTGCTGACGGCATGATGATTCTTTTGGAAACAAAGTTGTCACATCTGTTTATAGCGGCGTCGATGACTGCTGATGACATAACAGGTCTCAGAGGGTTGTCTCATTTCATAGGGAAATATTTTAACTCCTAGTGCCAAGTGCAAGGGCCAAAGGGTAGGGGTAAGGAGGAGGGCCAAGGGTGTACTGGGTTCAGGCCCTGGAGTTGGTCCCTGAGCACCGTCATTGGCAGCTCACTGCTCTAAAAGGCTAAACTGTGTGTATATTAGGATGGCTAAAATGATGAATTTTCCTTTAGGGATGATAAAGCACATTAACTTTTAACCCTTTTACCACAGGCAGTTAAACCACATCAGAGCAAAGACCACTTCCATGACAGAAAAGACAATGTGAGCGGTAATTAAGTCTGACAGATTGTGATAGAAAAGAGAGTGGGCAAAAAAAGCAAGCAGTAACCAGGTAAGATGACAAGTCTGGTAGACTTTTAACCATGTTTAAAGATTACCTACAAAGTTCCCCTAACCTATATTTATTGGAAGTGTTTTGCTGAAGGGCGACACAGTGGTTAGCACTCGTGCCTCACAACAAGGAGGACCCGGGTTCGGTTCCCGGACTCTCCTTGAGACCTTTATGTGTGGAGTTTGCATGTTCTCCCCGTGTCTGTGGGTTTTCTCCGGGTACTCCGGTTTCCTCCCACAATCCAAAGACCCTGCCTTTGCCCTTAAGTAGCTGGGATAGGCTCCATGTGACCCTAGTGAGGATAAAGCGGGTATAGAAGACGAATGTTTTGCTGAACTGGAGAGCTCTTTTTGTGAAGGATCATTGGTCAAAGACACAGGACAACAACGTCCTAACACTGACTGACAATAAATGACCACTTCTGGGCATTTTGGAAGAGAAATGTCATCCTATTCTTGTCTGCTATAGGACTCGAGCAGCTCAACACTCCTAGGTCTTTGCTGTATTTGTCATGTCAGGATGCCATAAAGCTTTTCAGTTGTTTAACTGGACTGGAGACAGACCAGTTCAGTACCCAGACTCTTCCACTCCAAAGCCATGCAGTTGTAATGGATGGAGAATGCCGTCTGGCATCATTTCATTAAAAGATGTGTAAAGGAAAATTAGGAGAATTGTCATTTGCTTCTTTCTCTGATACATCCAAAGGGTTCTTCCCCTGGGCCACTCAGCTATTTCTGTCAAGACCGAGGCCCCTTCTTCCCAAGGCAGGCTGACTGTCTCTTGTTGTTCATTTTTGTCTCCCATCAACCTGGTCCTGTCATTCAAGGGGATGTTTACTCCAGTCCAGTCCTTACTTTATCCATGTCTGGTTATGCTAACTTAAAAACTCAGCAAAAGCACCACAGGGGAGCTATTTCTGTAAACTGACCAGGAGATATATGGGTGAGGATGTAGTCGCTCAGACCAGACCTCTTGGGGCGAGTTATTGTATGTGGGTCTCTGTATCAAAGTATTGCAATAAAGTGATATGTTTTTAACACTTACATGGATTTTCTATTTTTTAACACCGTGCAATGTCCTCACACTCAGCCCTGGTCTGAATACATTATCCATACTATCAGTGGAAAGGACACTTGTCAGGAACATGTCTGACTTTACACTGCAAATGATTTGGTTCTTACCAAGAAAACTTTAAAAGTGTTAGATAATTTACCTTATTTTAAGAGTAAATTTCTTATTTTAAGTGTTCATACATCTGTAGACATACTTATTTCTACATTTAACACTCTTAATTCAAGAAATTTTATCAAGTGAAATTATCTGCTGCATGGACATATGTTTCACTTGTTTTGAGGACCTTTTTCCCCAGATTTACTGTTTTTATCTTGTTTTTCGACACCCCCCCCCCCCCCCCCCTTTTTTTTTTTTTTTTTTTGCAGTGTAACAATACTAACCTGACTTGGATACTACACCCCATCAGAAAATAATTTCACCAGCTGCCACTGTTCAGAGGCCATTTTTCATCAAAGTTAAATTGAAAGCAAAGCCAGAACACAATAGTTCCTGAACCTCACTCAAAAGCCTCGACTGATCTGTGTTTATGTTGAAGATAGAGTAGCCTACCTAACCAGCATCACACTAATTAAACTAACTGCACATGAGCCGCACATAAAATCACCCTGTTAATGAAGACAGCATTAGCTACAGACGAATGATAATTAACCCGCGCTGAATAGGCTACTGCTGTGAACACACGTTATATAAATCACAAGAACAAGCATTTACACTTCACCGCAAAACCATATTATACTATGTTTTTTTTCTATATTATTTGATGTGCGAGTTATAGAGCAGATATTTTTGGCAGTTGAAAGAAAAGAAACAGGCAACACGGCCCATCCTGACAGTTCAGACATAGAAAGGAGAGGACATGTTATTCCCTTTGAAATGATGAAGTTCTTTTAAAAGTGCTTGTTACTTCTGCACATCTCTCTTCTTTGTGCATTATTTATAATGCAAGGGTGTGTAACGCTTCTGTCCTCTTTGGTCTTCATGGCTTCTTTGCAACCTCTCTTCTCTGGCAGCAGGCACAGTTTTCTTCAAGCAATTCAAAGCATCTCATTTTGTCCACGGTGACCTCCCCCTACACAACACTTATGATAGGCAGCAGTGACCCTCCCTCCTCTCTTCTGTTGTCGGAATTTTTTTTATTGTTACTCTCTTGAATGCAAAAACCCTTTTTCTTCTCTCCATATGGATTGGTTGAAGGTGAAGTTATCCTTCCCTTTGTCATCGTACATCAGAAGTGGGATGTGTTCACATGAAAAAAAGTAATTGACAGGTTTGAGAGGAACACGTGTGTCTTTTCATCGACACTCGGCGTCCCTGAACAGCCGTCCTGTCCGCCTCCACCTGTATGAAGATCACAGTATGTCCTCGGTTTGTCCTCTGTTGTCATGGCTTTTTCATTTTTTTTCTTGCAGTTGAAGAAACATTAATTCCTCATGACATTGAAGAAATCAATGATTTTAATGAAGATTCATCCAACTACTTCATTCACATCCTTCTCTTTTTTCTACCTATGATTTACTGAGTCATTTTTTGTATGAAATAATCCACATAGTTTTATATA
>JAQQZY010000003.1:8539034-8551915 GCA_030068375.1 Ostorhinchus rueppellii | reverse complement strand
ACGCGACTGTGGGGAGATTTTTAAGCCAAATGGTAAAATATGTGCCAAAAAAGATCTCCCACCCCACCTTTAACATACCTATTTATTTTATACTTTATTAAGACACAACCAAATATGTACAAGGATTAAAACTAGAACCAATGGCTCAGTAGCTCACCGCCATCCTCGATCAAGAAGCAATAACAAGTTGAATTTGTGAGATTGTCAGGTTCTGCTGCTACATTAGAGTCCTGTGGTCTTGATGCAGATCAATCTTCCCATAGAAGTGGGCGATACTTTGACTGGAGAAAAACTCAACTAATTAAATCTAAGTTTGTATATGGCTTCTTATCAGTGCTCAACAGTTACTATATTGATATCTTTTAGCATTTCCAGGTTATAAACCATCAAACTAAGAACCATTATAACAACATCAACCTCTTAAACTCAGGGTTCTGCCCAGACAATGGAACAACAGCCTGTATACTGCTCGGTCAGCACCGCTATACTCATTTTCAAATTTCGGGGCGTTTTTTTCTATTTTCCCTTGATAACTTTGCTAAAATCTACTGAAATTTGTTGGGTTAGCAGGTACGCACTCAAATTTCCAGCACCGTGTTGTTTTTTGTTTGAAATTTCATGGAGCTGCGTCTGTTGCAAGGTTTTAGCACAAGACTTTCTCCCCGGGGGAGAAGGGGGTAAGAAGAGGTGCCAGGATACTATGAATTTCTGGGGAGAACCCTAAAAAATAATTGCCCAAGTCATTTTGGCATGTTTGAAAACTTGCCTAAGTCACTTAAATCTCTCTTGTTCCATGTTTGACTGACCTTGTTGTTTGCATGTCAATAGGCGTCTGTTGTTACCTCCGCCAAGGAGGTTATGTTTTCATCGGCGTTGGTTTGTCTGTTTGCAAGATAACTCAAAAAGTTATGGACGGATTTTCATGACATTTTCACAGAATGTCAGAAATGGGGTATCCTACAGATGATTACATTTTGGTGGTGATCTGTACATTCAGCACCATCTAGTGGATGAAAGTACAAATACTGCCTTGGTGGAGGTCTGTGCTCTCCGAGTGCTTCTCTAGTTATAACTGTTTCGATTAAAATTGTCAGTAAATATCATATATTCAACAAATGATTCAGTTTTTCGTGTTTCCTGAAAAATCTGAAAAAAATGACTTAGGCAATTATTTTAAGAAGGCGTCGATAAGTAAAGGCACAACTCATATTTGACATTTCAAAAATTCAATGTAAATTCTAAAATCAAAATTTCTCAAAACTGGGAATAATCTTTTAAGACATTGTCCCAAGGAAACCACAAAAAATCTGACCAATAGTTTTGTCAGAGACAATGTTTGAAGAAATCGCAAATGAAGACGACTATGACGACGCTGGATAGCTCAGTAGCTAATGTCCTATTGTCTGGTGAGCTAAAAAAAACAAAAACAGAACTAACCTGCTTCTGCTAGCAAAACTCAGTACTTAACATAACATCCGTTTGCACTTAGTACATCTTAAACACTCAGGGGGACTCCATTAAACAGTCATTGTCTTCTTAAATTTGCTTTTAACACAGTAGAGGATCTTCAATATAATGGATGTGTCTACAGAGAGAAATACACATCAAGTAACGGAGATCATTTTGCTTCCCTTCACTCATAGTGTTCAGTATTCTGGGACATGTAAAGTTAGAGCAAAGAGCTATTCTAAATATGTAATATTAGGCTGTTTAAATACTTCAGATGATGAATAAAGGTGATCCTTTGTGTCCAAACTTAACATTTCACCTTCTACGGATTGTTCTTCACCTTTCAGAAAGGATCTCATGCTTTGGATTTTCTCCTAATGTGGTAGAATATCTAACTATAGTGAGATAAGATAAGATAAGATTTTTTCCCCCCACACATACATCTTCTGGGAGTGTCATAAATTTAATTTGTTCTGGGAAAGTGTACACAGCATAATGAAAGACATTTTGAGATATGTAATACCCAGGGAATGTAACATTATGCATCTTGGAATTTTAAATAATTTCCAGAAAAAGATAGATATTTAACCAAAATGTTACTGGTCACATGTAAAAAAGCAATAAGAAGAAACTGGTGCAGGGCTGAACCATCCACTACAACTGAGCAGTTAGAGATCATAAGAAAGGTTTACAGGATGGAGAGAATAACCCGCTGGCTTAGAAGGAGAGAAAGTGTCTTTATGACTAAGTGGGAGAAATGGACACAGTATGTAACAGTGAACGAGGCTTAAGGATAGACTGACTCAAATGTTTGTACTTTGTTTTGCATAATAAATACCAGTCACCATGACAACTATAAATACCTCACCCCCCCCCGAAGGTGAGGCGAGAGGCATTGTTTTTTTGTTTTTTTTGTTTTGGTTTACATCTTTGTTTGTTCACACTTCAGCAGCAAAACTATTCATTGAATTCATACCAAATTTGGTTGTGACCAGTGACCCAGAATAGATGTTGCTACATTTTTGGAACAGCAAATCAAAGTTAAAACTTTTTATACATTTTTTAAAGTCTTTTTTTCCACCATTTATTTATGATAAGTAAACTTCAAATGTCTGTAGCAGCAAAACTATTGCTTGAAATCATACTAAATTTTGTTTGTAGGTTTCCAATGACCCAGAGTAAATGTCGCTACATTTGGGGAACAGTTGGTCCAAGTTTTAATTTTTTATCACCCCCCCCCCCCTCAATTTACTAATAATGGGCAAAACGTAAAATGTCTGGAGCAGCAAAACTATTGGTTGAATTCTAAATCGAATTTATTGTTCCTTCTCACATCTGTCCTATTTTTATATCCAACTCTACAATGGAATGCAAAATTAAAATACAAATCTCTGTTTAACTATGACAAACTTTAGTAAAAATGTGAGTGTCAAAAAATATTTTTTTGAAATACTTATTCTAGTGAAGAAAATACTGTTTGCACTGCCAGGTTTGAACCTTGCTTTGCGTTAACAATAACTGAGCCTCATTCATTCATTCATTTTCTATACCCGCTTTATCCTCACTAGGGTCACGGGGGTCACATGGAGCCTATCCCAGCTGCTTAGGGCGAAGGCGGGGTACACCCTGGACAAGTCGCCAGTTCATCACAGGGCCTGAGCCTCATTGTCTTTTTAAAATCTTGTTCTCTGCTTCAGAAACTTTTAAACCTCTTTAAACTCTTCAGATTTTCACCATCTAAGCCCTTTTAAGGACGAGGATGCTTTGTGAATAACTTTTGTCTTTCCTACAATCTACTACTTGGATCTTAGGAACTTGGTCAAATAAGACCCTCATCAAATAACATCAGGTTGTCTGTGAGGGGGATACTCCTGGTTCTGTGACGGTGTGTACCTTCAGTCCACGGGCTGTCACGTAGACATTTCCCATCTGGCCGGGCATCTTTTTTCCTTTGAAAACTTTGGCTGGATCCTACAGCACAGATGATGAACAGACAACAAGTACTCACATTAGTGGATTATAGGACGCCAACTGTTCATGTCTGGCATGGATTCATGTTTGTCAATATGTGTGTGAATGTGTGTCCGTCTCACCCCTCCAGGTCCAGAAGCTCCTGGTCTTCGATGAGTTTTAGTTTGGCCGTGGCTGGCTGGCTGACCTTTGAACCCCCATCGCTTCATTACACCTTGAAAACCCTTACCAATGCTATACACACACACAAAAGTAAATTCATGTGCATTTATACATTTTCAGGTTGCAGTACTATTTTCACCTGTTGCGCGAGGGGATACAAACTGTGGTATTTGCACTCTTTAGCCAAGTCAAAGACTTTAAAATGTAATGCTGGATATTAGAGGGCAAAAAGAAGCCAAGAAGAAACTCCGTCAGCCAAGAAGGAAAGTTGGCAGAACATGACTTACGATTTGGCAGTGACATCCACATATTGGCCTGGACGGAAATGTGCTGCATACAGAGGAGTCCCTGAACAAATGATAACTGAGGTTACTTTCAAGACTTTTCAGCATTGTAAAGTTATAAGACTACAGTGCGTAACATATGTGGTACCTGGCTTGATGATGGCGCTGTCTGAGACTTTAAAGGTGGCGAGTTTCTGTTTTGGCGGAACTCCTGCAGTCCTGAACATGCCCATTACCTCTTCAGACCTCTGTCATTCGGGATTGATGGAAAGAAACAGATGTTTAAACATGGAAGGAAGGAAACAAAGTGGTGAGAGTTGAGTGAGTAGCTAGCAGGGGTGTAACTTTTTAAAATGAGGCTTACACTGACAGCAAGGGTATATCCAAAAATCCCCTCAATGTTCTCCTATATATAAATCTATAAATGATAATAGTTAGACAATTGATATGAACTCAGTTTGAGCTACATTGACCTGATAGTGCAGGGGTCACCAATCCTGGTCCTTGAGGGCCGGTATCCTACATGTTTTAGATGTTGCCCTCTTCCAACACACCTGATTCAAATGATGAGCCCATTATCAAGCTCTGCAGAAGCCTGATAATGACCATCATGTGTGCTGCAAGAAGGAAATATCTAAAGTAGAAAAGCACTCGGAGAGCACAGACCTCCACCAAGGTAGTGTTTGTACTTTCCTCCACTAGATGACTTCATATGCAAATCTGTGCCGCCATGCCCTATCTCCTAAAGAATCCTTTAAAAAATTCCTGGATCCAGATGGTGATCTGGATCGCCTCCAAAATTTAATCATCTCTTCCTTTGCCCAGAGTGGACATATCCTGAAATATCCATAACTTTTTAAGTTATGTTGCTAACAAACAAACCCACAAACCCTGGCAAAAACAAAACCTCCTTGGTAGAGGTAAACATGCAGGGTACCGGCCCTCAAGGACCAGGATAGATAATCCCTGTGATAGTGGCGGAATAATGGTCTGAGAACCAACCTCCCAAACTGCAACTAGTGCATGAAAATGACATCACAGGAAGTCTGGATGGTAGCCAGAAAATTAATATTTGTAAAACGATCAATATGAACCTCATTTTAACTCAATCGGCCTATTATTGCTTAATTTACGTCCAAAAAACAGATTTTCAATTAGAGCGCCCCCATTTGGATGACTTATAAAACTCATAGAGAAGCTGAAATCGATAGGGTTCTTCTCCTAGGGGTCCCCTATGTCGGTTATCAAGGAAGAAGAAATCCAACCAAACTGTCCTAGCTACTGCGTTCACACGAAGGATATCAGACGGCAGTGGTCAGGGTAAAACCATTATATCCCTGAAACTCAAATTGGGGGATATAATTAGCCGTGGGTCTGTTATGACTGTATGCGAGCTACCAGCACACGAGAGCAGGCAGGCGGACACACGCTCACTTGGCAGCGGGCAGCTTTGACATTTGCTTGTGCTCGGCTCACTCACATCTCGAGCCCCTCCAGTCACTCTAAACGCTCTACTCCCCCTTCTGTTGACTGAAAAATCAGCCTGCCAAAGCTTCTCACTCTCAACTCTTTCTCTGACTGAAGCGAGATGCGGCTGCGTGAGATTGAAAACAACTTTGACAAGTGAAACCCCGACAGTGGCTCATCAAGGATTTCTCAAGACTCAGTGAATAAAATAGACCTTGATCTATTCAGTGCTTTCATTTGTTTCTTTAAAAGATAGATGCACTTTTAAAAAGGAGGAAGTGCTTCTCATACATAGTGATTTACTTAAAAACTTTTACAATGCCTCAACCTTTCATATTTTCTTTCTTTCCTGCTGAGTTTTCGCTGACAGAGGTTTGAGAAGCAGCTGAGGCAATAATGTGATGAGGAGTTTATTACAAGCATCAGAGATATTTTCAGATGAAGTGGGATTGTCACTGCTAGTGGAACACAGCAGCAATAAAAACCACTTGGACCCATTTATTTAGACAGCAGGGAGAGAGCAGAGAGAAATCAAGTCGCTGATGGTTTGTGGGTGGGTATAATATCCTCACTACGGACTGGGAGGACTAATATGAACGCCAAAGGCAATCACGTTGAAGGGAAATGACAAAATACAGTTATGATTCCATGAAACTGTCACCCTGATTAGATTTTTTTTTGCATGATTATGAAATGTAACCAAGGCAGTGATGAGCAGTGGAATAATAAATGGGTACAGTGCAGTTGAGCAGCTTCTTAATTCCAGTAAAATAATAAAAAAATAAAACAACAGTGTGTTTCTCTGATGGATTCAAGAAGCACCAATCATGTTATATCGTCTATTTCTCTATTTCTTCCTCTAACCACATGCAAAATGCAGTAATGTTTACGGCGTCAAAATCAGAATGTGTAGTTGCTCATTCCTTGTGTATTCCTAGAATATAAACAAACTCTTTTCTATTTGGCATGAATGAATATGCATAGATGAGGTTTAAAGTACAGAGCAAATTGATTTTTAGGGTCAAGTAATTTTAAAAGCCATCACAAGACAATTCATTTATTACACACACATTTTTCTGTGTGGACGACGGCTGATTGCAAATATGGTCACACAGCCGCTCAAAATAAATGTTTTTCCACTGCTGCTTTTTATTGTTCATTTTCAGATTATGCCTACAGGTAAGCCATTATTCTCTTATTAGTATTCCAGTGATTTAGGGTGGCACTCACTCATTAAGTGACCACGACAAAGCGAACTGCAGACAGCAGAAGATGGCATATTGGGGTTTTTGTCCTTGAAGACGTGCGAACTTTAAAACCCAAAGCCTTTTTTTCTCTTTAAAGTCTGTCTTCCATCTGTCTCTTCTCTCCCCACAAAAGAGTGCCTGTACTACAAATTCACAGTTTAGTTTCCCGGAGCTACTAAAGGTATTTGACAGTGGGTTTGACAATGGTTTTTTTTTTTCTGTTTTTTTTTAAATGAGTATTAAAGTTTTTTTCTTACATAGAATGGTGATACATTTTTCCCTCCAACCAAGAGTGCAGCTGTGTGTCCATCATATGCTTCTTTGGACAGGTACTTTATTACATGGCAGTCTTGCACCTGTTCAAAAGACAGAAAATCAGTAAGACAATGATGATAGAGTTTCTTTGTTACATAATGACTGTAGTTATACTGAGTGAAGGAGTCTTGATTGTAAAATGCTGCAGGTGTTTTGGAAAAAATAGCATGCAACTGCAAATAAGAAGACAATATAACTTGAAAAAGTCTATTTTTATTCATGAAAATTGCAGTCATCAAACCTTGATTGTATTTATCGTGTGTATGGGCATGACCTCCTGTTGAGAGGATAAACTTGTATGTTCTGATTATAATCTGGAAAAGATTCCTGTGTATCCTTTTTGTACATTCTCAATACATAGACTAACAAATGAAAAAGACATTGAATGAATCTTTATGTCATAATAGGACATAATAGGACAACTTAATTCAACTTAGAATTGTTAGAGTTTTAAAATGAACACAAAAAGTACATGGATATAAACATCATGTTTAAGAAGCTAGTCTAAAATTTGTACTTTTAATACATTGTGATACTGGGGACAAAATGGCAAAAATGTCACTGCTGCACAACTATAAAACATATGCCAAGGTTAGAGAGAAAAAAAATCTTAAAACTCAAAAAATAATTTGACATTTACTGGGTCTGAGCAGGTATGTTTATATGTCAAACTCAACAACCCTTGAAAGATAGCATGTGTACTACAATCACAAAAATGACAATTTCCCTTTGAAACCATTTGACAAATTCATACTAAGGCCATGTGATTAAAAATGTATTCAGGTTAATATCTCAAATATGATTTTTCAATTGAAATGTTAAATTATGCCTGGTCAAATACACATGTCAATGACAATTAATGAGTTGTGAAACTCTAAGTATCTGTACATATTTTGCATATATGCATGTGTGGTCGTGTGTATCAGAATATATTTTTGTACAGTCCGAAAAATTCTCTGCCACACTGACATCTTACTCAGGCTGAAATTTGTTATTCTACACACAACATCATGACATTATCAATTAAGTAGAATGAACACTCTGCCACAGTTTGCTTTAAAATTATTCATGGGGAGATTAGTCATTGAGATTAAAGCGTGAGATGAATAAAAGTTAGTTATCTGGTGCTTGCACCTGGCTTTAAGGTAGGTATAATGAGTACATAGAAGCTGTAGGATTTCTCATCCAAGACAAGAGCCTGCAGCTAAGGTTTAAGGTACTCAGTATTTGCATTTCTTTTCCTTATGCACCACAGAACAATCCAATTTATATGACTTCAGGTTTGGCCTGCTGAACATTTCCTTACTGATGGTAGATATGCACACATATTGTTGTTCCTGAGGAAAACCTGACAATGTTTTAATGCAATACTCAGGCAACATTAGTATTGCATCAAAAAAGCTTTTGATGTGTGAGTATCTTTGTGTTACCTGTAACATGGTGACTACATGTCTTTCTCCTGTTTTAGTCCAGATGGGAACCATCCCCAACTTCACAGCCACTAACCCCACTCTCCGAGTCCCTGTCAAATGGACAGATGAAGACTACATTAACTAAAGCCACAAGGATGAGACCAAATGACAGTGCTTTCGCTTATCATGACACATACCTTCTGTCCACTCATGCCGTGGCCAAGGCTCATCTTTGAGTGGGTTGAGCTTTTCAGCCATCTGTCTTCTGTATTCCTTTGCTATGCTCTTCCTCATGTACTCCTGGTTGTCCTCTGTGAGGTGCTCCTCAAACCAAGTTGCGGTTTTAACTGTTCTGACACATCCTACCAGTGGGGAGGAACTGGAGAGGACAAGACTGCATGTATTAAGGAGCGGTCAGCCCGGGAACTAACTTACTTGTAGTAGTCTTCTGTATTACACTACATTTATTTACACAGTTTTCAAATGGCAACTGCGCAGTATTAGACAGCATATACATATGTGACCTGACAATTCAAAATAAACGGAAACGTAGCCTTCATGTTCTACATAAGAGTATTTGATTAATGAAGAAAATCGGGTGGTTAAATGGTATCTGTCCTATTTTATTCATGCTAGTATCATATTAGTTTAATAAATTACCAAAATATGTGATTCAGCTGATATTAACATATACACCAGCTATGCTAAAATAAAATCTCGACAAAGCTTGATACTACTTGACGATAAACAAGATAACCCACATGAAACGGTCATATTTAAAACTGTAGCTAAATCAAGCAGGTGATTATATACCAACTCCAACACTAAAAGGCCACTTCACCTCAGTAACCAGTGCCAGTAGCATGCTAAAGCTAAACCTCCAAGTACATAACAGCTAACACACAGTTAGCATTAGCCACCTTTCAGCTGCCGTTCGGACAGAAATTAGTCCAGTTCCTCGCTGAAGAAGAAAGCGACAACTCCACGCCGCCATTTTCGTCAGATTCATACACGAAAATAAATATAAAAGCGGTCAAATATAGACTATCTGGGTGTAATTCCACTACCCATGCCTTCGTTTTCGTCCTGTGGTAAAAGTCACCCTGGGTAGTTCCGGTACGTCACTGAAAACAGGTCGGCATCTGTTGACGATGGTTCCGCACGACCAACACTAAATATACAGAATAATATGTTTAATGTATTCATTGAGTATACAACATAATTTATTTGTCTCCCATCGAGAGTTTTCTACATTTAAAGATGTAAAAAAATGTTTATTGTATGAATACAAAGCATTATAATGACTTCTTTAATTACATTCTAATAATAATAACAATAATAATTTATATTAATACCAAAACAAAAATCACCAGCGTATTTATCAGAGGGAACTGCAAGATTTATTTCCTGTTCATACCGCCATAAGGATTACCATAGGCATTTATTTATATATTTAGCTCCCCTGAAAGTTTCAGCTTTTTCCTCTAAACCTTTGGTCTGCTGTCATTACTATTTTCAAGTGACTTTGATATATGATATTGATTAAATAAAAAAAAAAAAAGAAGGAAACATTATACCATGTTGACATTAGTGTGTAACAGCAGCACTACACCTTTAAGTAACACCTCTTGGCCTCTGTTCTATCTGATCATTGTCAAATGAGACAACTCATTGATTCTTTTACTTTATTCTGTTACTTCTTTCTTGCTTGGTACAATTCTGTGTGGTTTTCAGCTTTCACCCTCATCAGAATTCTTTCTCTCCCTGATGCAGGTGGTCTCTCAGGGTGAAACAGACATCAGGAGGCTCCTGTGTTGAATACTGATCTGACTGACGGAGAATGAGGCACGTATAGAGTATACTCTCAGGACAGCCCAACTTTGGCTTGCCCTAATTAACTATATGGAGATTAGTGAAATAATTTATTCTTGCATTTTAATGCCTGTCTAACAGACAGCGTAAGAGAGAGATGTTATGGATGAAGGTGTCTGAGGACTACTGTATTTATGTGTGAGCGGTGGTCTGAAATATTGTGGGGTGCTGGTTCATTTAACAATAAAGTAAGACTATCCATGAGAGACAAAGATATGTGTTATGTCCTCAGTGGGGATCTGCATATACAAATAGGCTGAATAGTTACTGGTGTTGAGGGAAAGGGAAGCTCTGAGGTGGAGAAAAATAAATCCACTATGAGGTTCCCACCTGCTTGCTCTATTTACTTTTCTATTTTTTGCCCTTCTCCATAATAGTCACAGAGATAAATACTTTTTCTCTAACTTCCAAGGACACTGATTCAACCTACATGAATTCCCTGTTGATTATTCTACCTCACTGACCCTCCTACTATAATTAACATAAACACAAACACATAAAGATCACACAAGTGAAAACCCAAAGTGTCTTTATTATAATCAACATGCAGAATACAGGAGAAAAAAACACTTTTCAGCACACAGATGAGTGTCTACCACACACGCTTAGCTATCCCTTCCAAAACTCTTTACAATGTAAGAAGGTTATTAAGAAATTATTACAATTATTCAGTTGTTCAGATCATTCAAAATCTGAAACAGATCTGTAGAAAAGAACCCAAAACACCCAAGACAACCCTGAATGTCACTCAAATGACAGAGATACTTTATTTCATAACTAGCAAGCGGCTACTGGAGATTGGATATTAGCGGGCACTGAATTATGCATGCATTTATGCAGTACACTAATAGGGACACTACCATTCCCATAAATAACATTTGCAATGCTAATTCTAAGCATTTAGGATTATGCAGTCACATATTCTGGCTTTCCTACTCACAATTCTTTAAGTCTATGTACTTGCTAGTTATCTAAATAAGGTAGGAGTGTCATTTCTTTGGGTGGGCTATGATCTGAGTCTGCATGCTGGTTCAAGAGACTGCTCTTATGTCTATAAACATCTTTCAGATATACAGTAGAGAGTAATTATTTCCCAGGTGAAGCCATTGTGGCCAAACATGCAATAGTCATCAATGGAATAGTTTCACCAGAACAAGCTAATTGTCTGAGCTAGACTACTGTATGTATGACAGCTATGTGTACATGTATGTGTTTATATGTGTTTGTGCTTTTGCATGTGTTAATGTATGATACAGTACGTCAATATACAGTTTATATATGACATATGGGTGTGTGTATTGGAGTGTGTGCAGTAAGTCCATTGTCAGGGGCTGAAGGTTCTTGTGGACTCATAATCTGACATGCACTTGGGTTTGATGCCTTTAGCGTTGTAGTAATCCACCACCTGGTTTGGGACTTCTGCCAAAACACTCTTGGCCAGGGCAGCAGGGGAGGCCTGGATGTAATAGAGAGATAGAATGAGTGAGGACAAGACAGGTCAAAACACACACTCGCACATTATCGTCACACATCTGTTGAGCCTGATGCCGCTGTAGGTCGAGACCAGTGAGACTGATGCGATTGGACAAGCTTATTCAACAACCTCCAAAACATCACTGCTTTCCCCGTTTTGTCCTCCAGGACCAACAAGGGTTTGTATATGTGTCCTTAAGAAAAAGGCACCAGAATGCACCACTCAGTTTTACTCATTAAGACCCAAACATCCATCACTGACCGAAAGCATCCCCTATTATAAACTGTTTAATACCTGTTGTGCCACTAATCCTATCAATACATGTAAATAATTAGTGTAAAATACAGTTTGTCATCTTTTCATGGTCAACAGATATGACCCATTTGGATGTTCAGAGAGTCTGTAGTTACCATGGAAACACAGTGATCTTCTACAACACTGATTCACCAGTAAAACCCATTTTACTGAAAGTAATTTTTTCTGCAGTTTTTTTCAGTTTTTGATATAATGGCAACTTTAATCTGAGTTTCTATGAACATCTTTATGATCAGTAAATTTAATACAGCGAAATACCTGATTTATAGTGATAACATACAAAAGATACATGTTGTACATTATATATTGTCTTAAATGATGTATATTTTATTACCTCCACTCAGTAGGTTATGATTTTTCCAGGGTTTGTTTGTTTGTTTGTTTGTTTTAGCAAAATAGCTCAAAAAGTTATGGATGCATTTTGATGAAATTTTCAGGATATATCCGCTCTGGGTCAAGGAAGAGATGATTAAATTTTGGAGGCGATCTAAATCATGGTCTGGATCCATGAATATTTTAAATGATTCTTTATCATTGTGCGAGGGCATGGCAGCACTGAGCTGCATATGAGGTCATTCAGTGTCATCTCGTGGAGGAAAGTACAAACACTACCTTTAAAAAAAATTACAAACACTACCTTGGCGGAGGTCTGAGTGCTTTTCTAGTATTGTACTGCATTGTTGTGGAAGAACCCAACCAGGGACTGGAGTTGAGAATTAGCGCAAGCTATAAACTCTATACATCAGCTGCAACTATGTTTAACTGCATTATCCCTGTCAAATGAACAAATAAATAAATAAAAATAAGACAAATTATACTAAATGGTGATAAATCAGTTAAAGGAACAGTCCACCGTGTTTTCATACTGAAATATGTCCTTCTCTGACCTGAGACGAGTTGATACAGACCTCTG
>JAQQZY010000003.1:8469733-8490590 GCA_030068375.1 Ostorhinchus rueppellii | reverse complement strand
CAAATACACACAAATACACATTTAACTGGACAGGACACAAGTACACACACATATGGATTTTTGCTTTTACTGTACATGTTAATACATGCAGTTAGAATCTGTACGTCTGCAGATTTGCATAACATGACATATGTACACACACACACACACACACACACACACACACACACACGCACACACACACAGTCGTACACAAACACTGAACTCTGCTGACTAACCAAAAGAGATCACTGGGCTTCTCCTCACGTTTCCACAGAGTGTATAGCTTTCATAGCCCACAAATAGAATACTGTCAGCCAGTTTAACACGCTGCTACAGAGGTTTTTCCACAGGAAAATGAGACTCTAAAGGACTTTTATTCGCCCGCACATTTTACAGTAAAGGTGCCAGTTTGACAAATCCCACAACAAAGCGAAAAAAATATCTATAGTAAAAGACCTTTTTACGTGCTTTGCATTTCCTCAAGACGACTATACTTAAAGCTCTGACACACCATAACACACTTTTATTACCAGCAGGGTAACACACAGGTGGGATGCATTTCTACTGCAGCGGTGGTGAATTTCACATAGTGCATACATGACAATTAATGAGTTACTGAGGATGACACTCTCGATCCATCATCCACCCACACAGGTGTTTTTAATTATTTTGTCTGGTGAGGTGATGCGTGTGTGTGCGCGTGGGCCTGTGCACACTCAGCTTGACTGACATCTTCCTCACTCCATTTCTGTTCTTGTTGCACCTATTTTGGCAGCACAAAGTACAATGTCATTGTTACGTGTGTGTATGTGTGTGTGTTTTTAATGAATACTCTTGTCATTTTTCCAGAACAGTTTGAGCTTCGCTAATCGAAAATTTGCTGATAACACATGTGTGGGTTGTGCAGGGCTTTGGAAGTAAACAAACAGAATAACTAACTTTAACTGCCTTGTACCTTCATCAGTAACACTTCCCACTCACATGTGCTATTCCCTTACATTTTCTGGCTCTTGATCTAATTGACACCCCCTGAAAGCAGAATATATTACTATTACACACGAAGTACCACAGTGAATGTATAATTAATCTTAAAATCAATTTTCCCAGCCCATAATGTACATGGAGGATTGAGTCTGAATCCTTGGGAATCCTCATGTCCAGTTAGTCCAAACTAAAGGATAACCGTGGGTCTGGTGGATGGTACAAACTGAATATTAATGCGGTGGTCTAGTAGTATCATCCTTAGGGAGCTAAGCTCTTAGAACTGGGTCTGACTCTGACCTGAATGTCTCTCTCTCTCCTCTGTCTTCCATAATTCATGCTCTATGTGTGTGTTGGATGGTGGTGATTATTTTTAGCTAAGTACGCTGAATGGGCTGTATACAGGCAAACTGGAGAGCAGGTGTACAACATACAACAGACTTGTGGTTGTGTGTGGGTGCCCCCCCCCCCAGTGTGATGGTACCTTATTGCATGTGTGTGCGTGCATATGTGTGTGTCTGTGCAGGAAGCAGCAGATGCCTGTCTGTTCCGGTTGACAGCAGATGACACTGATAGTGACGGGGGATGTGGAAGATTTCTACAGCTTGAGCTACTGTGAAACAGCTATGTGCAGAATCCATCTTCACAGCATGGCTTTGGATCAGCTGTCACATGTGTTGCACGCTGCCAGAGGTGACAGTGAATCTGAAAATTACACTTAGTCATAGGTGTTGTAATATGTTCATCGGGGGAAAATTCTAATAGCTGTTTAGTTAAACACTATTAAATCTATTTAAACTGGTTTATTTTTACCACCATAAAGGCTAAACATACTGGTTTTCTTGAATCTTGATAAACCTTTTAACCTTTGATTGATTAACAAAGAATCAAAAGTTGTAGTTTACTTTTTCTCTCTTCTTAAAATAGGAGTTGGGTTTACTCTCGGCCAACTCAGAGCCAAAGAAGCTACATCAGCAATAGCTCAGAGTGAATATCTTGCTCTATACTGCAACAGAATCATGCCGCTACAGACCTACTTTTCTATCATTTTGGACTGAAAGTGCTTCTCAGAAAGCACCACAGTTTCATCTTTTTCCTCTAATCTTTTTATCAATACACATTTCTACTGTTTGAGCACTTATATTGATCAAAAGTGAAACTGATTTTTTTTTTTTCTTCAATGTAAGTGCATAGCAGAAGAGCTCTAGCTCCACCATGTTGAACTGGACTGAAAGCTGTAAAGAAAACACCATAGTTTCACATTTATGCATCTACACACCAAGTCAGAACTAAGACCTTTGTTACCATGGTAACAGTTAATAAACCTAACCTGTGGCTCTTGTGACAAAAAGGACACCTGAACTTACAGTAGTTGTCTATGGTTTGTTGGTCGATCGATAATCATATGAAAGCAGAAGAAGAGTATAGGGGAGTGTTGGCCTTCAGAGGAGCTTTACGTTCTCCGAGTGCCCTTCTGGTTTAGATATTGTGGACAACTGCAAATAGCACACAATAAATTATCAGAGCCCCTATTCTGACATATTTTATTTCCCTCAAGTGTACAAATATATTGACTTGTGATCAAATGAGACATGACAGACATTTGATAATAAACATGTCTGCAGAAAACAATGAATGTGAACATTACAAAGTACTACTGACGTTTGAAGCTGTGGTCGAAAACAGCAGATTGAGTGGCTGATTGCTTTGGAACTAAGTGGCATGTGTTCCCTGAAATTGGTGCGTAAATCAAAATAATGCCTTAAAAAAAAAAAACAATTGCAGTGATTGATTGTCAAGTGAAGTAAGACGTCTTGAAATCATTCCAAGGCTACTTGTTATCTTTTCTCCACAAAGAAGGGATCAATCTCGATTCTTTGCTGCGTATGTACACAGATGTAGTTGAGTGTGTATCCATTCACCTTGAGATATGCACGTGCGTAGTGACTATGACAGATGTGACATTAATGATGTAGCCACGGAAAGGTCCATGACACTCACTCACACTGTAATTGCTCCTCACATATTGATTATTAGACAAAGAAAAGCGACATCACCATCCAGCTCCAGTGAAGGCAGTTAAGGAGCAATGGGGCATGTTATGCAACTCTGTGTGGGATATTAGTCCTGACAGGTGACAGCGACATGCACAGTTAAATGGGTGGACACATAAGAGCAGGTCTGGATCTGAGAGAAGAAACAGAGCAGTGTCAGAAGTGAAGCAGTCTGGTGTTGTGAACTCACAGTGCTATTAGAGCTGCCAGAGAGAGTGAACCAGTGAGAGTGAGGAGGACAGAGGTTGTGAGAGGGGGGATTAGAGAGATGGGGTGAGAGGAAAAGCTGGAGGAAGGCTGGCAAATGAGAGTGAGCGAAGTAGAGGGGAGAGGGGGCTGGAGGATGAAGCACATCTTCTCAGAGGGCTTATCTTGTCTTGTACCACCTAAAAAGAATACACTTAAAACAAGGTCTTTCTAAGAGTATCCTAGAAGGTGTTTGCAATATTCTTGTCCAACAAATACTCAAGTCCCTGTAGACTTCTGCAGAACAAAATTATGGCATGACTGGTAAAAAAAAAATTGATGATTATTATTTTTTTTTAAATGTACAGTTGTCCATAGAATTGAGACAAGCTTTTTTCCGACTGCTGCACCAAGCTGCAAAATCTAAGTCAGTCGTCGCCTGTATTATATTTATATGCACTTACATGACAACAGAAAACAGTGTCCTGAGAAAATATCAGAAATAGTCCTCGTGGTAAGGCATGCACTGTCCGGTCTGCTCCCATCTCCTGCAGAGAGAAACTCACCTCAACGACCTGAAGAAAAGATCCGAGCGGGGCCGAACAACTTCACCGCCGTTTACTTGACAATCACGGATACCTCACCGCCACCGGACCCATCTCCCTTCCCTCACTCTCTTTGTCTATATGTTTTCTCAGTCCCCCCTACACTGCAGAGATCGGCTGCTTTTTGGCGCTGACAGCACAAAGCTGAATTCTAATTCCCAGTGGGTGAGCTCGGTCAGGATGCGCTCCGTGCGCCTGGCTTTACTCTGGATAAAAGATGGGGAGGAGGAGGACGGTGCGCCACTTAACTGGAGTTTGTAATCCTCTGACTCCATCGGGGGCCGCAGAGAGCGCACCGTACCCAGGGACCAGCGGCATCAGCACGCAGTATGCCAGCGTCATCTTGTGGTTATTCCTGTGAACTGCATCCAAAAGGCTTTTCATGGGGATCTCAGTGTTGATTGGACGAGATACGCTTGAGTCGTTTTATTATAAGCAGTGGCACACACCTGAGACCACTTGGCAGTTAATTTAAAGTTCACGCAGAGGCCATCAGATTCTCCGATTAATTTAAGATAAAAAAAAAAAACCAGTAAGTCAGTGAATCAGTGAAGCAGTGCGGATTCTGAAATAAGAAAAACCTTATAATAATACATGTGGCCTATTTTTAGTGTGTCATGTAAGATTAAAATTAAATAACACATAAGGGTTGGAGATGAAGCGGACACAAATTTCTCAAAGAGAAGAGAAAGCCCATACAATGGTTACACTTTTCCCATCTAGCTATTATTTGCAAAATCAGATTAAAGTTCATTTTTATTCATTATTTAGCCTATATTTCTTTTACTTATGGTGATAATATTTGTGTGGTACTTTATATATATATTAAAACATAAACACACACACACACACACACACACACACACACATACTCATGAGAGCATTATTTTACTGCGTCCCACACTTTTAATTCAATGAGGCTGCATGATTATAAATAGGCTCTAACAGTGTATAATACCAGGGTCCTATGTTATCAGTGTGTTGTACAGCTCTAATAACTGGGCCATAATCTCTACTACAAGTTGTATTTATTGGTGCTTCAGAATTCCGACAGTGGTTGATCCTAGACTCGGGCATGATGCCATATGCACAAATCAAGGCACTGGTTCAAGAAGCGACTAATCTAAGAGGATATTTTGTCTGGATTTGTGCGCCTGTAAACACCAGGATAATAGCAAAAATATTTTATAAGTTAATAAGGTATAAAATGAGATCAGATCATGCATACGACTTTCATTCATCATCCATAACGCATACGTCCCAATATAAAGCTACTGATTTGGCTAAAAAATACATTTTCACTCATTTTTCTATCAGTTCATCTTCAACTGTAGTCTGTTTGTTCCTGCAGACTACAGGGCTTGAGCTCATGGACAGTCCAGATGTGACCCTTTACTGATGAGATCATCTCATGTCTGGGGTATATGGACCTCATCTTTGTGCGGGCGGACCACGCCCCGGTCCCGGCGTGCTGTGCTGTTCTGTGCTGTGTATCAGGCTATGTTAGCGCAGAGCTACTACATCCGGGCGATCTGCTCGGTTTTACCAGCCCTGTGAAGATGGCGACTTCAGGGAGGAGTGCATTATTATCCTCCACCTCAGCTGGACCTAAGAACACACTGGAGAACTCCAACCCAGAGGAGGATGACGGCCAGAACTTATGGTGAGCGACAAGGCTTTCATAATGCTTGGATACAGTGGGTGGTGGGTTTAGGGTGGGCGCAGAGGGTTCATTGTGCAGGGATGAGGATGGTTTGACAGCTAGCCTGATGCTAACGAGGCTAGCTAGCATCAGCACCAGACAGCCTGTCCACTGGTGACACAGCCGCACTAGCTCGCCTTAGCTTCTCGTTGTCAGCCGTTAATGAATGAACCACAGGCGTTTGCGTGGGTTTTAACGTGGACTGTTATGTTTGCAGGTCGACCATCCTGAGTGAAGTGTCCACACATTCAAGATCAAAGCTACCGTCTGGGAAAAATGTCCTGGTCATGGGTGGGTATCTTGTGTTTGTGTGCAGACAGTTGCCATGCTAGCCAGTAGTCATCGTTAGCTTGATTAGCTCTGAAGCTGCTGTTCATCTCGTCTCGATAGAGCACAGCTAGCTGAGTGATGCTTTGTGTTCAAGCCTGGTTGCGATTGCTAACAGAGATGAACAGGTGTATTTATTTTCTGAGCGTGCATACTGGCCCACGAGCGCACGCACGCGCAGACACACAGCACACAGCCTCATTGTCTTACAGTGGAGACTGGACTAGCGCAAATGCACTGCAAGTCATTCTAGCATTTAGTGATGCTAACAGCAGCCACAGAGAGGATGCTGAGGACGAGGGGAGTCATCAGTGTGTATGTGGACGGGGCCACGGGGCTGTAGGGGACCAGAGGGTGCCTCCTGTCCCACACACAGACACACACACTGTTTACACATCCACCTGGGATTATCCACACACACCAACTCATCCCAGTTCATCAATGAGGTGGTTCCTGGTGCCTAGTGGAGCTGCAAAGCCATTTGTGATGCTTCCCATCACAACATCAGCAGTTCATGATGCATGGAGTCCCCCTGTCGGTACAAGATAATATGACATACACAAAAGCAATGACAGTAATAATGCTGTCAGCCTAAATTTACCCAATATGCCAGAACAAATGGACATGTGCTGTCAGTGTCAGAGATGTACTAATACTGTCATTGTGAGCTGTAAGGGTGAAGTACTTGTACTTTACTTCAATATTTTTATATTATGTATCTCTGAGATGGACGCTATTACATCAAATGGAAATACTTTTCAGAGGGAATGTGCTTTTTACTCTTATTACATTCACCTGACCGCTTGCTAAGCATCAAAGGTATAGTATAGGATTTTTTCTTTAAATGTACTGCATATAAAAATGATGTACAAAACAATTACACATTTATATAGAGGCTTGGATGAAGCATCTAGTCAGTTTAAGGACTTGTATAAGCCATAATCATGTGAAGTAAATCTGAAGTATCTAAAATGGTGCTTCCCAGACATAATCATGACAGTTGCAGAGAACTTAAGTACATTTTGCTTTCAAGCTATTTTGGGTGTTTTGAAAGCTTTTTTGGGATTTGCATAAAAAATATGGTGATGAAATTGGTCTAAAATTATACTTATGTATATTTTACTGACAGTAACTCCGCAACTATGCACCCAAGTCTGTCACAAACTTGGAAGAAATGCTAGAACCTACAACAGCATCTAAGAAACTAAGGGGAGACTCGCATCTACAATTGAATATCATAAGAAAATAACTCAGCCTAAAGGGCTTTTCACTCCTTACAGCGAGACCCACTGTCAATACTGGGCGATATTTACCAAGTAGTGACAGTGTATTTGTTCCACAAGTTGAATCTGAGTAAGTCATTTCATCCCGGTATTTTACTTAAGTACATATTTGAACTACTACTATTTGATTATTTCCTTTGAATTCTACTTTGTATGTCTACTGTTCTATATGTCAGAGATGAATAAGTCTATTTTGAATATTTTCCCTTTACTGAATCCACAAATGAAATGCATTGTCTCAAGGCTTAGACAAAAAAAAACCTGTTATTTTGAGAGCTTGAAAAATTGACTTAGATTGCACAGATGGACTGAGATATGCATTGTCTTCACAAGGCCGCACCACTGCAAACATAATTTTAAAGAATATGGTATGTTATTGTAAATTAAATTCCATAACAGTAAATGACAGAATTCAAATGAGCTCAGACTTAAACATCCACTGTAGTAAAATACAATACAATTATACGTTACATAATGCGTCAGTGATATGAATCCAAAACCATCATGTATAGTAGTGAAACACTGACAGGGACCATTTTACTGCATAATGACTAGTTTGACTTTTCATATAGCACTTAACCGATAATACTGTCACATGTACTTAAGTAAGGCTTTCAATCCATAACTTTTGCTCGTAGTCAAGGATTTCCATAGTGTGACGATAAAACTTTACTGTAGGACCTACATTCTACTTGTATTATTGGTTATACACACTGTTATTTAGGTATTAAGTTAATTCTGTGTGCTCATTTTTAGTTCTCTTACAGTATGGTTTGATTGGTTGTGCATCTGTATATGAAGTTTTCACCAACTCTAAGTGTATGGTTGAGCAACCTGCAGTATTTTGTTGTTAAACCTGTGTTGTGTTACTATTATGTACCATTGAATACTTGAACAGACTGCACAGTTATGCAGTATGGTGGCTGATTAATCTCAGGCTTTAATTAAACAAGAAGTATTAATTTACTGTTATTCTTGTTCTAAATTCAGTGGATGCCAACATTGCAGGAGTTTATTTAGGTGTACTAAGTATAAATATGCCATCTACTGAACCTGTTTAGGTGAGGTCGGCTCGGGGAAGACCACCTTGGTTGCTAAGCTACAGGGTGTTGAAGAATACATGAAAGGGCGTGGCCTGGAATACCTCTACTTCAGTGTCCATGACGACGACATTGATGGTAACCAACAACTACTCATTCATCATTTAACATCAGAAATACCACTGCAGATTAAATGGTACCATTGAGAGCAGTCCTGTGGTTTGGTTTACATCATTTCTCTGGGTCTTTTTGTGTTTTGTTTTTTTTTAGACCACACCAGGTGTAATGCCTGGGTGTTAGACGGAGACCTCTACCACAAAGGTCTGCAGGGAGTAGCTGTACCAGTGGATGCAATTGGAGACACGTTGCTGCTGATAACGGTTGACATGTCACGGCCATGGAATGCCTTGGACTCTCTGCAGAAGTGGGCCGCTGTCGCTAGGGAACACATCGACAAACTCCGGGTCGCCCCGGAAACGCTGCGTGAGCTAGAACACAGAAGTGAGTCATACTGACAGCCTTCAGAAAATATGATATCCATATATATCAAAGATTACAGAAGCAAAGAAGTGAAACCATGTTACTTTTTTCATAACAGTTTTTTGTCCAACGTGGCAGAAGAGCCGCTCTGCTGCTACATGCTGATGTTGCCATAGAAAAAATAATTTTGTTTCACGTCCCATTATCATAAGTTATTTGACCTTGGTAAAGCATATGGAGACAGATGATGAAAGGTGAATCTGTGGGGCTTTGTAAGAACTGCTGTTAGTCCAGAATGACAGAAAAGTAGCTCAGTTACTGTGAGATTCTTTACATATAAGTTCTTTGGTAAGCTTTCATTCAAAGAAATATTCTAAATGTATTGCATATGTATCAAAAAAAAATATACAACACTTCCATATTTTATAGTCATAAATGTATGTTTATATGCATATTTTACAGTTATTCAGAATGTCCATCCAGATTTTCTGAATAGTTTTAATCAGAGTATGTATACCTGTATGTAGAGAATACTAGTGCAAACAGGATGTGGACAGGTTTGCGTTTTTTTTAATAAAAGCAGAAAATGTAATAATTTCTGCATGTAAATGTAGTATTTGATTAATGAAGGTAAAAACAAAAAAACTGCTTTGTGAGTACATTATTTTGCAAGGTCAGATATTTCAGTGAGGTGTAAACAAATCCTAATTGCTATGCAGAGTATTACAGAAATTCAGCGATTTGGAAGGTGGATGCAGGGGACATCCCAGATCCTGTATGTCTCTAGACCATTATGGTGGGAACACATATTGTCAAAGTTGCAGCTCTGTGTCCACAACCCATACCCCAATACCTCACACAAACCTATAAACGCACCTCATAAATGACCACATAAATGAATAATGCGTGTAAATAGCAAAATGTAAAACTATAGTCTGTAGTTGCTGTGTGCTAACATGAATTGTGTATGTGTGTGCAGTTGTAAAGCAGTTCCAGGAGTACACAGAACCAGGCAGTGGGGAGGATGGCACCCCACAGAGGAGGAGTGAAGATGAGGAGAGTGTCCTTCTACCATTAGGAGACAACACACTCACACACAACTTAGGCATACCAGTTATGGTTGTCTGCACTAAGGTACACACACACACACACACACGCACACGCACACACACACACTGCTGGGTTATAAACAAACACCTTTAACTTAAGCTGCGTACTTCTATGCCCTATTTGGTTTCAATATTTTACAACTGTGTCAAAGTAGAGTGTAATTTGGGACCATCCTATGGAGGAAAAAGTGAACAATGATCAAATTTTTGCATAAACAGCAGCATCTTACAGCAGCAGAATGCTGAGTCTCATCTGTTGACACGCATTCACCTCTGTCTGACACCCTCTTATCTGTCCTCAGTGTGATGCCATCAGCACATTGGAGAAGGAACATGACTACAGAGATGAACACCTGGACTTCATCCAGTCTCACATCAGACGCTTCTGTCTGCAGTGTATCCTTTCCTAAAACCATACTATCCCTGCCCAAGGACTAAGCAGTTACCTTGAAATTTCTGGCAGTCAGAGTTAATACTTTGTCCCATACTTTGGTTGTGTCCTCTTTTCTGTATATTTAAAGATGGAGGGTGAGGATAAAAATGGGAATTGGAAAGGGTTATGATCCCAGGCCAAAGCAAAGTTCCTGACCACTTCAACCTCAAAAGAGGATGACAGTAACATTTGTAACTGGAAAAGCAGAGAGTACAGACCTCCGCCAAGGTAGTGTTTGTGCTTTATTTTATTAAGGAAGTGTTTGTACATTCCTCCACTAGATGGCGCTGAATGACCTCATATGCAGCTCTGTGCCCCTTTGCCCTACCGTGCAATGATAAAGAATCCTTTAAAAAATTCCTGAACCTAGATGGTGACCCAGGTTGCCTTCAAAATGTAATCTTCACTTCTTTGACCCAGAGTGGACATATCCTGAAAATTTCATCAAAATCCATTCACAACTTTTTGAGTTATTTGGCAAACAAAAACATAACCTCCTTGGTGGAGGTAACAATGGAACACTTTTAGTATTATGTTATGATGTTAGAATATTTTTACTTTCTTTCACACAGTGGGAAGATTTTGCATTTGGTGAATAAATCTCTCAACACTATACAGCACACGGGCAGGTAAATGTTTGTATCTAGGGAGTTATGTAGTTAAAAAAAAAATCTCTCTACTGTCATTTGGTGCTATTTACAGACAAACTACTGTTCCTGCTGCTGGAGAAAACACTCAGTCATGGGGCTGCATTCACTGCACCTCATAGACTCATTAAACGGTAAATTCATGAATCACTGGCTGTAAGTGTTGTTTAAAATGGGAAGATGTATATATTTTTTCTGGTCCAGTGTTTAAGTGCATCACAATAGTATCATTATAGTGTGAGGATGAAAATGTTTCCCTGTTGTAATATTGTAAAGTTGAACTAATATACTCTCTCCTGTGGCAGCGTCATCCAAACATACATAGCCTGCCCAAAAAATAGTCCCACACCCTAATATTTCATCTCTAGTTTTGATTACATCATTTTAATGGACATGTAACATGACCAACTGAATCAATCCCAGATCACAACACTGCCCCTGTAGGCTCATACTGGAGGCACTAGGCATGATGGGTAATCACTTCATCCATTGTTTTGCTCACCCTGATGCACCATAACTCTGGAACAGGGTCAGTCTGGACTTGTCAGACCACATGACCTTTTTCCATTGAAACACAGTCTGATCTTTATGCTCTCTATCAAACTGACGGTTGCTTAAAGGGTACCTGTAATGAATTTTCATTGCTAGCTATTTCAAAACATCACACATAATGCAAGAGATTCTGTCCGTAACTTTCAATATAGCCTGTTGTCAAATACACACAAGTACTAAGTCACTGCTCCATCAGTCAGGCATGGTCAGAGGCATGTTACCTCCTTCATGGGCTGTTCCAGCACAAATAGTCGCACAGTAATATTGTATTGTTCGATTACCTGGGCTGTGATGGACTCATTACTGACTCTGTGCGGCAGACACCAGTCTAAGATGACACATTAGTGGCCAGTGCTGGGTTGCATCTCTAGGACAATGGTGGTGTAAAGCTTACAGCTGCATGAACTTGTGCTTTCCACTCAATCTGGCTCACTGACTGCTACTTGTTTACTTGCACGCAGTCATTCAGAACACGGGTACGTTACTTTTAGCCAGCAATGGCTGCTCCCATAAGTTCTGCCCCTGCATGTAATTCAGGTAATAAAATGGTCAAGTGTGGGCTTTTTTTTTAAACTGAGTTTGTGCCTTTCTTGCTTGTAAGTCATGCACAAAGCACAATTAATGTCATAACCATGACCAGTACTGATACACTTTAAACAGTGTTGCAACATCTATTTATATCATTTTATGGACACATAACATTTCTAAATCCAGACCTGACCAACTGAATCCATCCTAGATCATAGTACTTCCCCCACAGGCTTGTACTGTAGACACTAGGCATGATGGGTAATCATTTCATCTGCCTCTCTTCTCACCTGGAAGCATCCATCTCTCTGGAACAGGGTCAATCTGGATTCATCAGACCATGTGAAAGACAATGCTGTCTTTATTCTCTATCAAACGGGTTGTTTAATAAATGAGAACCTCCTCAGCGCATCAGTTAAGGGACTTGTTGCAGCTGAAACGTATTAATCACTGCAGTCATTATCCAATTAGCCAATGGAAGGATCTGAACTGTTAGCTTAGTTAAAACCAGATCAGTGTATCTTGGTAATTGGATTTTCTTTTCAGAAATAAAAGAAAAACTTGTGGTTAATTCATTTTTTTTTTTAAATAGAGAAATTAAACTAGAATTTTAAGTTGTTTTTCTTTTTCAGTGTCAAAACAGATAAACCCAATTTTTAAAAAATTGATTTATTTTTGTTTTCTCTTTCTAATAACAAAAAAAAAAGTTACCACCTGACAGAAATAGAAAAATGGACCAAAAACGGCTTTTTTTTTTTTTTTAATTATCTGAGACTAGGTGTTGCCATTTTCACGGAAAGAGCACTAATGCCTCAATCACAAAGGTTCTTATGAATGTGGGGTTTGTACAAATGTTCTAGTTCATACAGAATCTGGACATTGTAAAGATGCTCTGTCCACAAATGTGTGAACTCCAGATTTCATACAAAATGGAAGAGTCGTACAAACCCGTCCTTTGGAAGAATCTTTGTGTCCTAGATATTAGTGCCCTTTCCTTGAAAGTGACAACATCCGATCTCAGAAAATTGGGGGGGGGGGGGATTTTTGGTCAGTTTTTCCATTTCTGTCAGGTAGTAACATTTTTGTTATTAGACAGACAAAACAAAAATCGATCTTTTTTTTTTTTCTTTAGATTTTGTTTATCTGTTATGACACTGAAAAAGAAAAATGCATTGAAACTGAATTTTAATTCTTCTATTTTAAAAGGAAAATTAATTATTCTTAACCACTTGTTTTTGTTTTGTTGCTGAAAAGAAAATCCAGTTACCACAAGATACACTGACCCTGTATTTATCTACATAAATGAACACATAAATTGATCCAAAAAAAGATGAATGAAAACTAAAATACCATGGTCACATTTTCCACCATGTGTCTCCGAGAGCTTCTTTGTGCCCGTTAAATTGCTTTGTTGCACAGAGACTTGGATAAAAATCATAGCTTACCCAGTGCTGATGAAATTATTTGTTTTTCAGAATCACTTTCTTCAGTCCTGGCTCAGTAGTACCACATGTAATCTGTCCAGGGTTATTGTGTTTACAGATGTGATTGCACACTGCCAGTAAACAGAGATGTAGCCTTTTGTCAGTCACATGAGCTCTACCTAAGGTTTGGTACTTGTGACTAAATGATCCTTGACGGCCTCGGCAGATGGGGCGTCTCTGGTTTACACGTCGGTGAAGGAGATGAAGAACTTGGACGTGCTGTATAAATACTTGGTTCACAGACTCTACGGCTTTCCCTTCCACTGCCCTGCGCAAGTGGTGGAAAGAGATGCTGTCTTCATGTAAGCCTCTGTGTTCTGTTTATGGGTTCATGTACAAAACACAAAGACCCAGCACTACTTCTGGGGCAGTTCTCAAATGAATTTTCCTCTCTATTTAACCTTTCGTAAGTGATTTATCACCATTTATTATGACATTATCGTCTGTATTGTCCTTTTTTTTTTCAGTTTAAATCAGGTCTTTTCCTGTATTTAATTCACCGAGTATGTAGATCAGGGGTGGCAAACTCATTTTCTTTCAGGGGCCACATTCAGTCCCATTTGATCGGAAGTGGGTCGGACCAGTAAAATAATTGTTTTAGTGAAAAAAAAACCCCCAAAACAAACATTAAATTATGAAAGTGTTTGTTTTTATAAACTATCCAAACACAGGAAATGTGAATAACCTGAAAAAAACTGAAATTTCTTGAGAAAAATCTGTGCAATTTTAACAATATTATGATTGATTGATGATAGATATGACTTTTCATTTCCACATGTGCATTATGGATCAGATCTACAAAGAAACTAAACACTTAGTAACAGGCAGAAAATTGTTAAAATTGTGTTTAATTTTCTTTAGACATTTCAGGTTCATATTTGTTCAGGTTATTCACATTTTATTGTTACAAGGTAGTTTGTAAATATAAATATTTTAATAATTTAATGTTATTTTTTGCACTAAAACTAAGACAAAAATTTGAAGTTATCATCATTTATAGGCATAATGTAATATAATGTAATTTTTTTCACATTAAAGGTGGGGTCTGAGATGTTTTCCTGCAGCATTTTTTACTATATTGCTAAAAAATCCCCTTCATTCCCCAATTGCAAACAATTAATTAAATGCTCTGACACAAAAATTAAAAGTTTTAGTCACCTGTGGAACGGACGGGACTGAAAAAAATGACATCCAATCATTTTGAGCACCCACTGGAAATGATTGAACAGTGATATGTCTGTCAAAGTCAACTGCCATTTGTCCCCCCCTTCTCCTTCAGAACAAGCATTTTGTGTTCTGGTAGTCTGGAGGCGTGGCTTCGGGGGGGAGTCTGAAGAAAGGGGTTGGGACTTTTGAATTGTGTCTTTTCTAAATGTAACCTGCTTGAGCCGTTTTTCAAACATCTCAGGCCCCACCTGATGTAGATGTTCATAAGAGCTCAGATTAAAGTTGAAGGTTATTATATCAGAAACAGACAACTGAAGAAAATGTGAGTTTTTCAGAAAAGATATCAATAACTGAACATAACCCAAGTGTCTCCGTCTATGGGTTTTAGAAGATGACAATGTTTCCACGGTAACTACGGAGCCTCTGAACATCCAAATGGGTCATATCTGATGACCCTGAAAAGACGACAAACTGCCTTTTACACCAATTATTTACTTGTCCTGATAAGATTAGCATATGTGCAGATATTAAACGTTTCAGATCAGCAGATGATTTGTGGTGGATGGCAAATATTTGGGTCTTTATGAGTTAAAGAGACTGACCACTTTTATTTGGTTGTAACCTTTTCTTCTTTTTTTTTTAATCTCTACCAGTCCGTCAGGTTGGGACAATGAGAAGAAGATTGCAATACTCCATGAGAACTTCCAAACTGTAAAATCAGACGACAGCTTTGAAGACGTAATAGTCAAACCGCCAGTCAGAAAGGTAGGAGCCCCTGTAAAGAGAACACGACAATTTTAGAACGGAACACATTTAGCGCTGTAATTTTACTTAACATTACCTTCAACATCTCATTTGCAGTTAACCTCAAATCCAGTGTGCAAAGCTTCACTCAAGTTGTATCTGACCTTAATTATAAGGTGATACAGAGTCATTAAAATTATAATTATCTAATATTTATTAGTCTGTTACTGACCCACATACCTAGAACAGGCAGCTGTGACATTAGCTCTGATCCCTGGGTTGACTTACTCAGTTGTAGGTTTACATCAACGTGTGTGTACTATGTCATTCATCAGCTATGCATTGTTGACCCACACCTGCTCTTCAAATCAGATGTTGATTTTTTTTTTCTATCATAGTACAAATGTAGCAGCAACCAATGTGAAAATGGAGAGTGTGGAGAAAAAGTACTTTTCAATCCCTGTAATTTACAAATGTTGTCCTTTGTCGTCATCATGGAGACTTTTACTTTGAAAAGTCTGTTTTATTCCACTGGTGAACCCACTGAACCACTATCATAACTTTAGCTTTACCAAGTGCAGCCACAGTGAGGGGAGGAAAAAGTCAAATGAAGCTGAAATGAAAAACTGAAACCCACAGCCGACAAACACACAGTCGACAGTGTAATGTCGGTGTATGTTGGGATTCTTCCGCATCACTGATATACATCATTTGGTTCATGGATAACAGAGTTCTTCAGCCATAAGTGAACATTTGAATGTCTGTTTGAATAAGTACACAGTATTTCCTGTTGGAAGGGCCTACAATTACTCTGCCAGTCTAAATAATCACCAAGTCTCTACACATAAAATGATATTTGAACCTGTAATATCCAATAAAACACAGCATATGAACAAAAGTATTGGCACGGATTGAATGGCGGTGTTTCATTGTTAACAGAGGGCGGGGCTACGAAACGATTTTGTTAAGTTTATATTGGAATAAATATCATTGCATTAAACATTAGGGTTAATTTTCTTTACATTTGTCATCTGTGCTGACGAAATGCATTCGTTTTTACTTCACTCAATATTGAAATGTATTGCCTTTATTATATTTTAAATGTTCTACTTGACATGTTCTGACTATAAATAATCATTTTAAATCACAAGGAAACGCCTGGTTTCTTCAACTCTCACTCAGGAAGAAAATTCAGTCTTTAAACTTGAAGTAGCAGTTGAGTTGCAATTGACAGTGATAAGCATTCATAATATCATGAGCATTTGAATATTTTTGTCACTGATGGTACTTCAAATCGGTGGGAATGGGAAGTGTGATGTGTCCCCATAGATTTGTCCCTTTGGTGTATCAAAGTAAATTTGTTAAGTATTCTATGAAATTAATCCTATTGCATATGTTTTAACTTATATCAGTTTAAAAAGGTAGAAATGAGTGTTTAAAGTGAACTCTCATATAGTTATACGCAACAGAATTTCTTCCGCACAATGAGCCGTACAGTTTGTTAATTAAACACTTATTTTAGGTATATGTACTCTTTATTGGCAGGTACCCACTGTGGGGAAAAAAGCCATCAGTATTGAAATGAAAATGTCAGATCAGTACAGTCTCTAATTAAAAATCTGTATTTTAGAAAATCCATTTCAAATGTCTCTTCTTTCTCACCAGATTGTTCATGAAAAGGAGATTCAGGCTGAAGATGACCAAGTGTTCCTGGTTAAACTGCAGGTCAGAAAACCTTTCTGTTCTCTTAGTGCCAGTTTTTTTTGTTACCTGCGATCAATCCAATCTGATGTCAGAGTCATGATATGTTAGTTTGGTACTAATTGGAGTGAGTGTGCATATTGTGCTCTAATTTGCAGTCGCTGCTAGCCAAACAGCCTGCTGTGACAGCAGGGCGACCAGTGGTAAGTGCCTCTTATGCCAAGATTGTCTCACAGTGAAGGTGAGGTCAGCTCCCCTCAGTGTCCACATGTGTAAATGAACCCATTGTCATTGATAGGACACCACCAGCAGAGCACCCACAGGCTCCCCCAGGACGAGTAATCGCTCGGCAGCGGCCAACGTAGCGAACGCCATGCCACAGTCAGGTAGATCATCAGTTTAATGGGTGAACTTGCCTCCATAGTGAAGCCGTGGTAGTTTAACACAGGTCTGTGTGTGCTGCAGGTCAGACCAGTGAGGGCGTGTTGGCCAACTTTTTTAACAGTCTACTCACAAAGAAGGCGGGAACAGGGGGACCTGGGACGCCAGGAGGTGGGAACAACACTCCAGGAACTGTACGCAAGTCAGGTGAGATCACACTCTTTGGATTAGAGGTGGCTGTGGTACTTTGAGTTATGCAGATATATAGTACATCAACATAATCATTTGTTCAGACTTAACAGTAGGAGTCGACCAATATGTGTTTCCTGTATTTTTAGGTCTGATACTGATTATTAATAGTGATGTAAGGCAAGAAACTGAAGTACTTGGGAAATAAAATGAAAATGTTGATGTTAAAAATTTAAGTAACAAACTCAAACCCGAAGTTTTACTGAAATTCCTCTGAGCATCTATAGTACATGTTTTACTAGACGGCACTCAGACAGCACAAACCTCATCCAAGGCAGCTAAAAGCCCCACAACATACTGAGGAACATTAACTAGGAGTTCCCATTCCTAAGAACACCATACAGAAACAACGGCCATTTGCTGTTATACGTCAACACTGGGCAAAATGTATTAATCTTGATTTATCTCAGAAATGAAAGAATCTGAAATCAAAGCGTCTGTTCTTTGTTCTTTATATTGAAAATGCATTAAAAAAAATATATGGTTGTTCAAAGATATATGTATATGCCCCTGGGGCTGGCTAAGCACTAACGGATGGACGGCCTTACAGTTATGGTAGAAAGATGAATGATATGTATGTTTCGTCCTCGTCGTCTTCCGCTTATCCGGATCCGGGTCGCGGGGGCAGCAGCTTCAGCAGCGACCCGGATATGTCATTTTGCAGGGAATGATGAGCACGTTTAGATGTGCGATGTGAGAAAAAAAGTTTTAACCTAATTTTCTGGCTTAAAAATAGTAAAAACCCCTCTGTAACAAATGGACAGAAAATTAACCACTTAATAAAACCTGCCTTAAAGTTCCAATGTTCGTAAGTGTCAAATCCTCAAGTGTCTGTTTTGCAAAACAGTTTGTATTTTTTCAATATATAAGGACATGAAATATCAAGAGTTTTACTAAGTGTCTAGTCTTCTTTCTGCTCCCTTTCATTCTAGTATGGAGAACAATTTCTATTTCTATTAAATAGTTTTTCATTTTACAATGAATGAAATAAAGGATAAAAATGGAAAAAAAAATGAAAATGAAAAATGGTTCAGTAACAGATGGACACAGCCATTATAGTTACAGATGGACAAGGGAGAATAATTACAAGTTTCAATGGTTAATCCGCATATTTCTTAGTATATACATTACATATATAAAATCTACAAAGTCAAATGCCTTAATAAACTAATTTAATAAATTGCAACACATATTTGTTCCGCTTTATTAGATATTTGTAACAACTGTAAAAAGAGTAGCAGAAGGTTTTTGAATGGACCTTACAACTTATCGTAAGTCTAATATAGATCCAATAGAAGAGGATTAAAGTTATGCTTTGAATTGCACAGACGGATAAAGAATGTAAACAGACATCTATGCTGAAAATAATGTCATCGAAGTATTTTTAAAGCATTTTTCTAAAAAAATAAAACTTGTGCTGGACAGTAGAAGTAATGTTCTTTGAAAATATAAGTCTTCCAAAAGTGAATATTAAATGTATTTTTGGATCTAGACGTTAACGTTCCCTCCGTTTAACTGGACCTTAAAGCATTTGATGAACAAAGAACAAACACCGATTACAAAAATTTATTATTCCTCTGGAGATCGTGAAGTATAAATGTGCAAATATGAGCAAATCCACGCAAGATTTTATTTTATATCCTGCAAGATCCTGTGATCTTGTTTTTACAGGGTGTCCACAGATCCTTAAAAGGTTTTCCAGGTGAATGTCCTAAAATAAGGTCTTCATTATTTATCCTTGAAATGGCTAATTATTCCTTACACTGACACTTAAAGGTCTTGAAATTCCACACACACAATTAATTATGCTACTATATTTTCCGTGGAAATCTTTGTAAAGAATTTGTCAAATTTGTAATTGGTGTTTAGCATTTTATCATAACAAATGGGAATGAGTGGAGCCTCCTGCAGTCGTTCATGGGTGGAGTGGGAGGGGTTCAGGTATGACTTTTAACAGCTTCAACGTCAGTAGCAGAAACAGTGATAAAGAAACATAAATGTAACATTAGCTGGATGCAAACATGATTAAGACTGTTCAAGGCAATAACTCTGAAGCTCTTTGTACTGTTATTTTTGTGAATATGTCTGAAATTTGATTTAACTATGAGTTACCTTTAAAATCATAAATCTGACCTCCTTCAAAGCCTTCTATAACCTTTCTAGGTCTAAATTTTTTTAGCAACACATCTTGACACATTCATGCATTTGTAGTGTAATGGAAGTTGAAGATGTTTGGGGAAAACAGGTACTATCAATTTAACATTCACAAAAAAAAGCTAGACAATTAGTCACTAGCCATACAGAAATGTTTTTATCTGGAATAATAATAATGCTAAATCAGCAGGACCATATCGTGGTGCAGAAAGCAGACCGGCTCAGTGAGTTCCAAATCCGTGGTTAGAGACAGACCAATGCCCTGTTTGATCCCAACCTGAGGCCATTTGCTTCATGTTATTTTCATCAGACATTTGTAGATGAGGTCTTAAAAGACTTCAATTCACAAATCTGCATTTAATACCTTAAAGTCTTTAAAAGGTTTTAATTTGATATGGTAGGTCTTCAGTGATGATGCCATAAATGTGTTCTCTGTGTTGTTTAAGTGTGTGTATTAAATGTCCAAGCTGCAAAGACAGTAACATTAGTCAACTGTAGTAGTCCCACCCGTTCCACCTTGATCATTTATATTGGAATTAGGAACCAATTATTGCTAACTTTGCAGCCCCTGGAGAGAAATGACTCGGAACGGTGAGAATCAAGGTGATGGAGTAAATAAATACATTTTCCTAAATTCTAGGAAGCACAAATTTTTTGCCAGCATGGCTGTGAAATAGGCACTGAATTCTGTTCTAAGTAGTCTTAAAAACATTTTAAAAAGTCTTAAATTTAACGTACAGAAACCTGTGCACTGCAAAAATCTAAACCTTACCAAGTGCATTTTTCTTATTTCTGGTCAAAATATCTCATCACACTTAAAATAAGACATAATCACCTAAAGAGTAACTTGTAAATGAGATATAAGAACTTATTTTTAGACATTCGATCTTGAAAATCTTATTTCAAGAAATCTTACCAAGATAATTTTTATTTGTTCCATTGACAGAGTCTTTGCGAATTCAATTTTTTTTTTTTTTTTGCTTTACGGTGAGGTGGGAGATCTTTTTTGGCACATATTTTACCATTTGGCTTAAAAATCTCCCCACAGTCGCGTTGTGAGCAATAAAA
>JAQQZY010000003.1:8452722-8469633 GCA_030068375.1 Ostorhinchus rueppellii | reverse complement strand
AGTGTATATTTTCAAAATCTCACTTGTGTTGAATTGCCGGAACCGTTTTTTCCAAGATCTCCCACCATACCTTTAATTCAAGCAAAAAAAATCTGCCAATGGAAGAATATTTCTTGAAATAAGATTTTCAAGAAGTATTGTCTAATAGTAAGTTCTTATCTCATTTACAAATTACTCTTTAGGTGATTGTCTTATTTTAAGTGTGATGAGATATTTTGACTAGAAATGAGAAAAATACACTTGGTAAGATGTAATTTACAGTGTAGGAGCCCTGCATTCACCACACAGACCCTGCTAAAACTGTTCAGATAACACATACAAGTGAAAGAGGGAGCTGCATTTTATTTTTCTGGACAAAATGCATTATAACCTGCACTGACATACTGCAGCAATGGACCAGAGCAACCAATGTAGCATCTACACACATGTACCTATGATTCCCACTCCCCTTTCCGGTCTCTTACCACTTGATCAATATAAAGGTTAAAGGTTAACTCGCATTATAATCCCCATAGGGAGATTCACTGTCTGTTTTTGTTGTTGCTATTGTTACTAAGCAGAAGGCACTGGGTAAAGAGCAAAGATTTTTACCCATGCATACACACAGGACCTAGCATTAGCACACACATTAGGAACAGAGCTATAACAAAGACATCAAAGTCATCTTAACTCGATTTATTTTTCACGGATTATTGGATCATTAAAAAAATTAGACTGATTATAGTGAAAATGCTGTTTTATCTGAGCCGATCATTGGTCGACTCCCACTTAACACCATTCTGACTCCCATTCATTCCTCATTACATAGTTTCTTTCTTTTTCTTTTCATCATTTGTCATTTTTCACCTCTGCCTCTTCACTCTGGGCCTGACCTGTCCTCCAGACACCTCCAACATTACACATGGTAAAGAGAATCATGACATGGTCTGACTCGTCTTCCTACCGTAGCACACAGCTCCACTGAATTCTCATTTTGAACCTTTGTGTGACACTGTCTTTCATTCATAATTACACTCATAGTCATTTGTTGTGTAATCTCACTGTTAACATCCTCCACAATGTGTGTGTGTGTGTATATATGCACTAGTCAGAGGATGCTGGCCACGTTAAGGTGTGTGTGAGCAAGATATTCACATTTATTATTGCTTGAGAATGTCATTGTTTGTCATCACAAGCATCCATTTATTCATCTTTTCATCCCTCTTCCTTCCCCATTTCCCTGAACCTCTGACTTTTTCGGACACCAATGCTGGAGCCGGCCCCCTGTATCACCCGTTAACTACTTCTAAACAAAATAAAGCATGAGCCGGACTGAGGCTATGAATAATTTTATTTCGCTGTATTAATTATGCATCCACAGAGAAGGTGAAAACTGAAATAGTGGTCCAGGAGATGATCCCACGGATGTATCAGTTTTCCATTACATGCCTTGATGTTGCTGAGGCTGTGGCGGCCTGTGCAATTTAAAGACTATTTCAACTTCTTAGAATGAAAGCTGAGAAGCCTGATGCCTTCAAGTTTGCTAACATGTAGTGTTTAGTTTCACCACATCTATGAATCGGGATAGTCGTATTGACTTCATTATTGGTCAGAGCCACATGAATGGAAAGCATCAGCAGGAAACCAAGCTTGTGTTACAACTGCCACCTCCTTTTTTTTTTTTTTTTACCTTCTTTGGCCTTTCTCACAAAGAAGGTGAAGAAAAAATACCAGTCACAGCCAGGACAATTCTTTTAATGCAATGTTTTAATCGTTCCCTGTACCCACTCCTGTTATTATCCCACTATTATTTGGCATGTTGCATCACATTTCTCACTACTAACACATGCCACACACCTTGCACATGATTCCAACTAAAGCTGGGTGATATGTGGAAAACTGCTCAGAACATTCTCCTACCCGAAATCTGCAGAACTGAAAGATGTTGGTTCTGCTATGTTGCCTAATATTCTGGCATTTTCTATCAAGGTGGTGCGGTAGATCCTTCCATTTACAGGACACATATTCTGAACAGCAGTTACATTTTCTCCATACTGTAGCCTTTAATAAACTCTGTTATTGTAGTGCTTTACTGCTTCACCTTGACCTCACCAAAACGCCGCTGTGTAAATGTCTGTATATTGTCTTGGAATTGACTGTATTTTTACTCAGACTTGTCTCAGTCCCAGACAAAGAGGAATCTGGATGTAATGTCAAAACCACATCTCTATAAGCATCACTAAACTACATGTGCATTGTCTGATTTTATTAATATCTTTACTGAGTAGACATCATACTTCATGCTCCAAATCCAATCAATATCTATTCTTTTGTCATTTTTGCAGAAGCTGTAGCTTCTTTGGTGGATGAGAGATTAGTCACATTGTATGTAATATAATTCAACCATATTCATCTGGAACAACAGTGTCCAAAGGAAATTATATAACAGTACACATAAAGCAGGGGTCTGCGACTTGTGGCTCCAAAGCCTCTTTCTATAGCTGTTCTGGCCAAAAAACATAACAAACATCTTAAAATGAACTGAATGAGTCATTGCTTTTTAACATAGTTATAGGCCTAAATATATTCGAACTATATCCATTGTGCAAAAATGTGCACATTTTACATGGAATAAAATATTTTTTTGACAGTATATTAACCAAAATGGATTATTTTCTTGGCAAATTCTACATAAGATGCTCAATTTGCATTTGTTTGTAGTTTGTAAGTAAGCCACTATACATGAAAGTTGCGCTTTTTCTCCAATACACAATGTAATAATGTTTTGGAAATAGTGTCCATCATTTAAAAAATTGTACAAATCAGGAATTTTTTTATTATTTCTTGTCATTGTATAATTTCATAAATGCACCATACATTGCATTATTGTAATGGAAATACAAAGTTGAATAGCAAACTAATCACAAATAGGCTACAGCAGAGTAGCCACCTCATGGTAAAATGTAGGGGATTTAATATTTTTTTCATGGCTCCAGTCAGATGTGTTTCTTTTTTTCGAGACAAAAATGGCTCTTTCGGTTGCAAAGGTTGCTGACCTCTGGCATAAAGAATGGTAGTGTAAGTGATGCTACCCACTGTAATAATACCTCATCTGTACCAAAGCTCTAAACACATGTTCATCTCTCACTGAAAAATATTTTATGTGTATTAGCTATAGATATTATCCACCTACTGTAACTGTGCTGAATGTTCCAGGGCGGTAGTTTCAGCTGTATGCCAGTTCTTTGTGGTATGTAATATATTAAGTTGGCATATACTGAGGGGTGTATCTAAAGGTTTCCCCTGCCTTGGTCTAGCCTTGGTCTTGGACATTCACAACCTAATTATATACTGCTATATAAAAGAGTATGAGTAATAGCAGAGCTTTTCTCAATGATGAATGTTTTAGAATGGATTATTAAAACTGTCAAAATGTTTCATTCAGATTATGCTTTATTATCTAATGTCAGACCTAAAAAATAAACAATTTAACAACCATCTTGACATAATGCAGTCATACAGTAGATGTATACCACCACCAGGATGCAATTAAAGTCTCCGTGCCTGCTGATTTATTTATCAGCAGGATTATGTAACAACTATAGGGTCAAAGAAAAAATCTATTCAATTTCTGAACCATATTCACAGGAAACTGCAGATTTTTTTTTCTTTCACTTTTTTAACATTGTGAGATATTGCATTTGATTGAATTGCAAGACTCTGGAATCTATGAGCCAGAATATTATCTACAGAATGTTAAATATCGGACCCAGCCTTAATTGTTATCATGTGTAACAGCCTTTGTGCTAAATGCAGTCTGTTCTATCTGCCCATGCTGGAAAAGTGCACTGAATTGTTTCTTTTGTTGCATGCATGTTAGTGAATGACATCATTTTCCTTTGTTATTTTTTGTAATTGTGTGAATGTCTTTATGCTTGATACAGGTTCTAAACTGGGCCTGAGCGATGTACAGGCAGAGCTGGACCGCATTTCCAGTCGCGAGACTGACTCAGATTTGCCCAATGCCAACGAGACCCCTGCCACTGATGGCCAGGACACATGAAGACAAACACACTTCATCCTGCTCTCCTTTTCTCTCACCCCCTCCCCCTCAGTCATCCTTCACCTCCCTCACCTTTTTCTCCCTCCGTTGCCATCTTCTACTTCTTCATTATTATAAAAATGTGAGGAGAGAGATAGAAGTAGGAGAAAAGGGCAGAGTGGGCACCGTTCCCCACCCCCTCCTATCATCTTTTACTTTCCTAAAAGAAAAGAACTCGCACTGTCCCCCCTCCCAAAACCCCCTCAGAAACCTCCCTCTTTTCTCTTCCTGGCTGTTATGCTGAGGATGATTATGTGTCACTGTTACATACAAGACTGTCTGTTACATGAGCGCAAATGGATAAAGGGACCATTGGGAATGTGGAGGTTGGGATGAAAAAGAACCCAAGGAAGGAAAGTGAGAGGTGGATTGAAAAAGATAATTGCAAGAGTGAAAGTGAGGCTCCATCCATTTATTGTGATGGTATGATGATTACTGTTTTATATTGTAGGAAATGGTGAAGGGCGCATGTTGAAGAAACTGCACTTAGGTACTGTAGGGATGATTGTGTGACTGTTTGTTAATTATGCTTTGACCAGTGATTTCTGATGGAGGAAGAGATTGCAGGAAAAAAAAGAAAACTCAAACAAAATTGCAAACAGTTTGTTTTTTAAGATGAAGGGACAAACAAAACCAGTATTTGTGTGTGTGTCTGTGTGATTGTGTGTGAGCGTGTGCGAACAAAAGGGAGTGTGAGGCACATGTAGATAAAATTAAGGAAGTTACTTCAACCTAGAACTGTACGTTGAGAGACTTTTGGCTGGATGCGTTTTCAACCAAATGGCAAAAACATTACTATGCTCTTACACTACAAGCTCTTAAAACAGTGCAAACACTATAATTACAGCAGCCTGTCTGCTACTACATAACAAACAATACTACAAAAAAAAAAAGAATTCAAGTCGAAGCACTAGTCCTGTGGAGAAAGCACCTGAGATCTGTCATGGCACCCTGTTACAATCGGCCAAACTCCCCATCATGTTACATAGCACTCAGACCCCTAGACTGCAGACAGTGCACTGAAAAATGAAGAAGGGTGGGTAGCTGAGCTTTACTTGTACAGAAAGACACACTAGTGATTCAGTTCCATAGTTACTGCAGCGGGCAGGATGATGGGCGGGAGGGGGTCAGAATACGGGAGCGTCACATCAAGAATGTACAGTCATTGTCTCGCTGATTGGTCCTGTTATTTCAGAGCTCTGTGTTGGCGTTTGTATAATCAGATCTGTTAATCAGTCAAATAAAAGGTGTATTTATTCGGATTCATCTACCTGGCTTCGTTTCCTTTCTTTACCATGGCTGTTTTTGTGAAAATACTGCTTTGTTAAATGCCAGTGTGTAGAAATCACCTCGTCTCTCAGACAGTGTAATACAGAAATGTCACAAGAGCATTTGACAATAACTGCCATTCATATAGATGTCTTACATTTCAGGAAGTTTAAGAAAATTCACCTTTAGTTGAAGACACAGACTTAACATGGAGATAACCACAAAGCCTTTGCACACAGTGAAAGTAGAATTTACTCTAGGGATTATATATTCATTGGTGCTCTTGGTGCAAAATTCAGTAAAAAAAAAAAAAAAAAGAAAGAAAGAATGAAGCACTTCATTGGTGCAATAGCAGACAAGACAGTGAATATGACAAAGAAATACTGTTATTCTGCAGTACATACAAAATTGATGTTCACCCTGGTTTAACCTAATGTTTGAACCTAAAGTTTCTAATGATAAATGAATCAATAATTTAGCGCAATCACATGATTCTTTCAGACATGCCTTTTATTCTTTTATATCCCTGACGTCATGATGTTATTCTTGAATACCTATTGACAGTATTTAACCGATCATACATATCTTGCAGGAACATAAATATGCACTCAATGACACCCTGTACTTTGACCTTTTCTAGTCTATGGTAAATATCTGAATCAGCCACACGTGAACACAGGCTGTACCATGCATAGCAGCTTCACTTGATATTTTATCAGTCGATTTTTGCAGTATTTACTTGTGTCAGTGCAGAGGTATGCATTAGTGAATGTTAAAAAAAAATAGTGCCAGGGCATGCTATTCCTTTACAGCTGGCATGTCAATATCTGCCTCAATTATTAATGATTACTCCAAACGGAAAAGCATATACCACCCAAAAAAGACAAATTTATCGAATGTTTCTACAATTCAGATCTATAAGGGGAAACTTTGGTGTTTCCGACACGACTGCAATTAATTAAAGCCCCATTTCCATCACGGCAGCTCATGAATCACATTCCTCTCTAATGAATGCATGTAGCTCACCCTCCTCACCACTACTGCATCACACAGCTTCGTTCTACTTAGCTTAGCTCTCACTCGGGAATTAAAGAGCCGAATGTCCTTCACGTATAAAACAACAATACTGTCTGATAATAAGTCTACAACTGTAGTTTCGATGCGATAACTTTGTTTAAAATGGCGCCCTAGTTTATCGAGTGCGGCAGAATACTGTATTTTCTCCCTTCGCCATCTTGTCGTTCGATCATACAGGCGGAAGCAACATCTTCGGCGGAGCAACAGCGGGTGTGGTTCGGATTTAACACGGGTGGTTCACCTAGCAGCCCTTTCCTATTTTCAGCCGAGAGAAAGAAGAAAATTTTCCTGACGAGAACAACGGAGGTAACGTTCGACACTGGTAAAGATATTATGCTTGTATCTGCCGTTGAACGCTGTATTTGTAGTACGTTAATTTTATTCACCAAAGACAATCATCTTTGGCAAGGGAGTGGGCTCCGGTGGGGTTTTCTGATTTGGCTGGCAGCACAGCAGGTTTTGTACAGTGGTGCTTGGATCTACTTTTCATACGTCCTAGCTAAGCTAACCAACCCAAAAATCAAAATCGGAAGGGGTTGCGTGAAACTCCTAATTTCACTTACGGACTAATTTGGTATTTTATTATATCCTTATACTGTTTGTATCTCAGCGTAAGGCGCAGTAATTGTGAAATTGTGGGTGAAGCCCAACGCTGTGTTTGTTTATGTTAGCTAGTCCGCTAACTAGTGGAGTGGTTAGCTCCGCACGTTAGGTTAGCGTTGCGAGCTTTCAAGGTAAGCTAGCTAACCTGTTAGCGGGTTAGCACAGGGTAGTAGTTCTGATTTAAGTCATCTGTCAATTACGTATACTTGATTATCGGTGTAACACGATAATGTTGATATTTTTTAGGTAAGTCATGACACGGTGGATTGTTGGGTTCTTTTCACGATGAAAGGAGGAGTCGTGGAAGTGATTGCGGGGTGGAGGGGGTTGTTTCTCTCATTGGAAACCCAAGCTGCGAGGTCGGAACTTGGCCGTGGTAGGGGGAGGGGGAGAAATATGCCTTTGATGTTCGTTGCCGCTGAATGGTGAATTGTGTTCGTGCTGGCCTGGAAATACCCACCGCTTTGCTCTCTCGACTGGAGGTGGAGGCTCGGCATTTCCCCTCCGCTACGCTAGCAAGTCAAACAAGCCGCGTCTGAATCTGAGTGTTGGCCAGGTAGCTTAGAAGACAGCGGTTTTATTATTGACATCACATTACAGAGTCGTGTAAACGCCACGACTTTGTATTGCTTTGAAAATCAAAAGGTTAAGGTCAAGAGTGAGTTGTATAATTTTCCACTGTATACCTGTTTTTTTTTTTCACCTAGACAGATCTGCTGTACGGGCTGAGGGCAGACAAGAACAATGGCTACCCAGTGTAAGTATGGAAAACTTGCTAACACACCGATCGTTATTTAACTAAACGTCCAAAATAAAACGTTTTTATAGTCAGATTGACATTGTACCTTGAAAGTTGGTAATTGAATGGAAGTTAGAGAAATGAGTGAGGTGAGCACATATTACACGATTTCTCGAAATACTCGTTTTATAAAAGCTACATCAGACTTCCCAAGGGGAAAAATCCAACATGGGGTTGCAAAAGGAATTTTACATTTATGTGCTCAGGCTTTGTCAACACAGATCTCATATTGGGGAATACAATCTTTTTCTTGTAATTTTTGAGTCTCCTATGCTTTAATTCATCTGTACAGTATTTGCAAAAACTCAAGATTACAAATATTTTAATGTTGGATATATAATCACAGAATGTTTTGAAGCTCTTTGAAGATTATTTTTTCTTTAATGTTGTGAAATGATCAAATGCAACTTTCACCCTATGTGATTCATGATGTTTTACCTTGTACCTTCTTTGTAGCTGATCTGATGGAGTTGGACATGGCAATGGGCGACAGTAAGGCTGCAGTGAGCCAGTGGCAGCAGCAGTCTTACCTGGATTCAGGCATTCAGTCTGGAGTCACCACCACAGCTCCCTCTCTGAGTGGCAAGGGAAACCCTGATGCTGAAGAGGAGGATCCAACACTCTATGACTGGGAGTTCAACCAGCCGTTCACTCCAGAGACTACAGGTAGATGTGATATTGATTAATTATTTAATTATACTGTGCATTGTTAAGATAATTGGTAGAGAAAGAAGAGAGAAGATCAAAGAAAGGAATTCTTTACTGATATTTTTACAGACATTGAGGGTTATGCCATGACTCGAGCCCAGCGTGTGCGTGCTGCCATGTTCCCTGAGACCTTGGAGGAGGGCATCCAGATTCCACCTACCCAGCTTGATGCTGCCCACCCCACAGCAGTGCAGCGCTTGGCAGAGCCCTCTCAGATGCTGAAACATGCTGTTGTAAATCTCATTAACTATCAGGATGATGCTGAGCTGGCCACTCGTGCCATCCCCGAACTTACCAAACTACTTAATGATGAAGACCAGGTACATGAACAAGTTCAAATGTCTAAAAAACTTTAAATTAACTCACGATCATAGTTTTGACTACAATCTGTTAAAATTATTTTGTATTCTTTACCAATATCTGTCTTGTCTAGGTTGTTGTAAACAAAGCCGCTGTAATGGTGCATCAGCTGTCAAAGAAAGAGGCATCTCGCCATGCTTTGATGCGCTCACCGCAAATGGTTTCAGCAGTGGTTCGTGCCATGCAGAACACTGGTGATGTGGAGACTGCTCGCTGCTCTGCAGGCACCTTGCACAATCTTTCTCACCACCGTGAGGGGCTTCTTGCAATCTTCAAGTCTGGAGGCATCCCTGCCCTTGTCAAGATGCTTGGGTGAGCAACTCTGGGAAATGGGGTGCTCTCTTCCTGTGAAATGTTGGAGAGACTGAGAACAACATGAATACAGAGAGGCTTTGCTGCTTCACTGCATTCTTGTGTTTTAGAGGAGGAAAATGTTGAGATCTACAAGAACACAGAAATTCCCAGTGTGTGCACAGTGACATATTTCTTGTTACAAAGAAAGAAAAGGCTTCACATATGTGAACAAGATTTTAATTACAGAACTTGTTAACCAACAGCTTTTTTTAATTTCACCCAAGGCACTTTACAATGTCCCTCCCATTCAAATTCACTGAGTTTAACTTAAGGTTCAGTGTTTTTCTGTAGTACACTCTGACATGTCAACAGGAGGAGCTGTTGACATAGTGTACAACCCCTGTTGCCTCAAAGCTTCTGATTCTTATTTGTGTGTGCGTGTGTGTGTATTTTTCCAGCTCACCAGTGGACAGTGTGCTGTTCTACGCCATCACAACCCTCCACAATCTTCTGTTGCACCAGGAAGGGGCCAAGATGGCAGTGCGCCTTGCTGGAGGATTGCAGAAGATGGTGGCGCTGTTGTCTAATACCAATGTCAAATTCCTGGCAATCACTACTGATTGCCTGCAGATCCTGGCCTATGGCAACCAGGAGAGCAAGGTACTGAAACAAACGAGACTTCATTTTACTGATTTATATGCACCTTTGTACATTCTACTTGTACCTTGTATTTTAGAATTTTAAAATCACTATGCATGTTATAACAAGGATCATTAGATATCTGTACTAGAAAAAACTGGTGAAGTTTAATGTAATACTGACCTACAGTGCAACACTGTCTTTATTTCAGCTGATCATTCTGGCCAGTGGGGGTCCTCAGGCTTTGGTAAACATCATGAGGACCTTCACATATGAGAAGCTGCTGTGGACCACTAGCAGAGTGCTCAAGGTGCTCTCTGTTTGCTCCAGCAACAAGCCTGCCATCGTAGAAGCTGGTACGTACATAGTTGGAAGCAAAGAATAGAATTGCAATGTAAATATCACTTATGCACTGCTTCCATGGTTTTTAAAAGTTTGTAGTCAATGGTTTGCACTCCCACATACATATTTCCAACTTTTGTGTCCAGTATTTCAATGTGGGTTCCTTTTTTAAGAGAAATTAATTGTCACATGTTGTCAAGTAGTTATCTGTGTGTTTGCTTATCTGTAGGAGGTATGCAGGCCTTGGGGCTCCACCTGACAGACCCCAGCCAACGCCTGGTCCAGAACTGCCTATGGACTCTGAGGAATCTTTCAGATGCTGCCACTAAACAGGTAAAACGGACTCTTAAGTACTGTCCGTGTTAACTTCCTGATGCAAAGAATTGTAGTTATAACCTTGGTGCAAGTACCAATTAAGAAATGACTAATGTAAAGCTCTATTACTCGGTACATGAAGTTCAGATAATATCGTCCTAAGTTTTCCGTAAACAGTGTAAGAACACTTGGTGTACTACAGGAGCCTTCTCCATACCAGTAACTGCAACTGCGTTAATGTAATATCCCAAGATGAAACTTGCTCTCTCACTGAGCTTTCTGTCCTTTTAAATATGGCTCTGCTCTCTGCAGGAGGGAATGGAGGGTCTCCTGGGGACCCTGGTCCAGCTGCTGGGCAGTGATGACATCAATGTAGTGACATGTGCTGCTGGCATCCTCTCCAACCTGACCTGCAACAACTATAGTAACAAACTCATGGTCTGCCAGGTATGCGTTTCATAGCCCAAGGTTCCCACGGTAAGAAAAAACTGGAAAACTCATTGAATTTCAAAGTATAATTTTACAGAAAATGTTATTACGAGTTTTTCAAAATTTTGTTGGGACGCAGACTTGACATTTCTTGGTAAAATTAGTCACTTTCAGATGAGTCTGGGTGCAAAGTTGATCATATACTTAAAGGTTGTGAATGGGCATCAAAATTATGTTGTCTTTGATTTGTTATGGAAAAGTTGTAAAATTTTGCCTGTAAAACTTTCTGAATTCTGTTAACATTTGGGAAACTATAATTTGAGTATCCCCAAACATGGAGCACTGTTGCTTTGTGTGCACTATTTTTTTATTTTCCCCCAGTTCTCTGTTTGATTATTTTCTAGTATTATGAAGTCTGTCCCACTAACTGGTCCTTTTAGGTCGGAGGCATTGAGGCCCTGGTGCGAACAGTCCTTCGGGCCGGTGACAGAGAGGATATAACAGAGCCAGCTGTATGCGCTCTGCGTCACCTGACTTCCCGCCACCAGGATGCTGAAATGGCCCAGAATGCTGTGCGTCTTCATTATGGCCTGCCTGTGGTGGTTAAACTGCTGCACCCTCCGTCCCATTGGCCACTCATCAAGGTCCCAGTCCTTTTGTTGTTGTTGTTCCTACAGATAGATAGTTGGATAAATTGAAAGATTTGTATTTAAATGTCTTTAATTTTTCACCTCTGTAGGCCACTGTCGGTCTGATTCGCAATCTGGCTCTATGCCCAGCCAACCACAGTGCTCTGCGTGAGCAGGGTGCTATCCCAAGACTGGTCCAGCTCCTGGTCCGAGCTCACCAGGACACCCAGAGGCGCACTAGCATGGGAGGCAACCAGCAGCAGTTTGTGGTGCGTAAACTCAAGGCTCTCTTTATTTGGGCACAAGCCAGCAGACTGTTGGTTTTTTTTTCTGTTCAATACGTTTACCCCCTCCCCAATACTAACTTGTACAGGAGGGAGTGCGTATGGAGGAAATCGTGGAAGGCTGCACAGGTGCCCTGCACATCCTGGCCCGGGATGTCCACAACAGAATTGTCATCAGAGGTCTTAACACCATTCCACTCTTTGTCCAGGTAAAATAACAACTTCATAGTGAAATTCACGCCTGAATTAAGATCTTTGAGCTATTTTGTAGTATTTATCAGTCTGCTTTCATTGGTTCTGGTATGACTCTTGTCTGTCTCTGGTGTGTAGCTGCTGTATTCTCCAGTTGAGAACATCCAGCGTGTGGCAGCAGGTGTCCTGTGTGAACTGGCTCAGGACAAGGAAGCTGCAGAGGCAATCGAGGCTGAAGGAGCCACTGCCCCTCTCACTGAGCTGCTTCATTCCCGCAATGAGGGTGTTGGTGAGTAGATGCATACAGATTATTCACATACTAGATTTTGAATTGTTGTTACCATCTCTAGTTACATGGGATTTTCTCATCTTTTCTGTAGCAACCTACGCTGCAGCTGTCCTTTTCCGTATGTCTGAGGACAAGCCCCAGGATTATAAGAAGCGTCTGTCAGTGGAGCTGACCAGCTCTTTGTTCAGGACTGAGCCTATGGCCTGGAATGAGGTGAATAAATACACACAGAACTGTTTGTCTGTTAAATACGTCTTTTCTACGCAGGTAATGTTAAGGTAGAAAAGGAATATCTATGTTCCCTGTAGTCATATGTTTTGTGAGGTTGTTGTTCACCATTATGCTGTGCTCCTTTTTTGTCTCTGCGCTAATGTTGTTTCATTCTTAGGAATGTAGTATAGTTACAAGTCTCATTTGGGTGAAATTTTGTTAAAATTTAGTCCAGCACTTGGATACAGACATCTACTCCTCAAATGTTTTGGTTATACTAACTCTACATTTGCGTTTACAACAGACTGGAGACCTGGGACTGGATATGGGAGCTCAAGGAGACCCTCTGGCTTACAGGCAGGATGGTGAGTACCCCTACTCTAATGAAACGGCTCTTCATTTGGTTCATGTAATATTTTTAAAAATATTTACATGGATATTTCAAAATAAAATGACATTTGTACATTTCACTCCAAATTTGATTTAATAATTGTATTGTGGAAACCCAAAATGACCAAAAACAGCTGTCGTATACTGGCTGATGACGTCTTGTTGTGGTTTTGGCATACTGCACTGGAAGCCAGTTTCAAGTAAATAAAAGCAATGGGTTGAACAGGAACTTCTTGCAAGTGTTCTTATGTCTTTTACTTTCCTAAATTTAAGACACAGCCTACCGCGCTTACCCAGCAGCCTATGGCCAGGATACCCTATTGGACCCCATGATGGAAGGCGCTGACTATCATGCTGACACTCTGCCGGACCTGGGCCACCACACTGATCCATTGCCAGACCTCGGTCACACCCAGGACCTAATGGACAGCAACCAGCTGGCCTGGTTTGACACCGACCTGTAGGATTGGTAAGACGCTTAACTCTGCCACCTCAGTCAAGTCTGTTTAAATTATTGGCAGCACTTTATTACAAATATGCTCTGTGCTCTTTTACAGTTGTATTCAAGTAGAACCTGCATTGTGATCGGCCCGTATTGTCTGAAACAGCATTATAATTGGCCTGTAGAGTTGTTGAAGGTATGGAGTGGAAAAAGAGGTCTTGGAAAGTGCCTGAAACACGAAAACAAAGAAGATGGTTGCCACTGGAATGTTTAAGCAAGTTGAAACTGGGGAAAAGAAGTGGGATTAAGAATCAATAAGATGTGGAATCACACAATGGAGGTCTGGAAGCAGGTTACCTAAATGGATGAATGCACAAGAGGTGGATCTTAAAAGTTGGAAACACATATGTTTTAGCCTTGCCTGTATTCTTATCAGTTTTTGTTTCTATTTTTCTTATTCTATTTTTTTATTTCTTTTTGTATTACTCATTCTCTGTTATGGTACTGACCCAGCTTGCCTTCGCACTAGCCATCTTCATTTTATCTTCAATTGCTAATCATTTGTAATTTTTTTTTTTTTTTTTTTTTTAAAAACGTATATTACATGTAGTGTTAAGTTATAGTGATATTATACAATGTTCCTTTGGTTTATGGCCGAATGTGTAGAACACTAATAATCAGTTGAATTGTACTCTGACTTAAAGTGTAACATTGTGTAGTTTTTTTTTTTTTGTTTTTTTTTTTATAATCTCAAAAATGGAGAATTATGCATTCTTAATATGTGCTTGTTTAAGCATAAAATATGTCAGTGTCACAAATGTTCTAAAGGGGGATACGGGTGAAATTGAGGGTGGGGTGGGGATAAATCTAGAGACAAGTGTTTTATATACAGTATCACTTGTAGGTTAACTATTTTGTATGCTATCATTGGATGTCTGATAGAAAAGTCTTTAATGCTATCACTGGTGGTCTAATAAAACCCAGTTTTATGTGCTATCAAAGGTAGCTAGGTCGATGAACCAGTTGTAGTCCTGCTGTGCTTATTTTGGAGACGAGGTTATGACACGGCTGAACAATAAAATGGCATTTTATTTCATGGAGTCTGCCTGTGTCTTTTGTCCTTAGAGTAACAGAGTTTGTTAAAGAAGTTATATTTTAGCAGAAAATTCCAACTTTATTCTAATCATCACATCCATTTGTGTTATTTACTGTTTTACATCTGTTCTACCTGAAGGAAACGGGTGTTTTCCTCACACCAGATGAGGCAGCGGTGGTACAGTCCACATGAGTACTGCATCTTTAACCAATTCAACCTTTTGTAGGCAGTGTATTTCCGGAGTTGTAATGGTTACATTTTTTGCTTTAGATATATTCAAATTTTTTGGATTTTTTTTTTTTTTTTTTTTTTTTAAACTTAAAATATTGCACAAAACATAGAATGAACACTGCCAGAATACCAAAATAAATCAATATACAAAAGAAAACAGGGTTTTGGGGGAAGGGGAAAACAAGTCGAAGACAAAACTGAAAAGATTTGATGAAATCAGTGTGAATTTATGTAGTTTCAGTAAAACGAACGTAAAAATCAGAACATGCATGTTCTACCCTTGGGGCTTAGTATGTCCTAAAGTCTACATATGACCTGTGTTTTGAGTCTTTAGTTTTTAGTTGAGTTTATTTCAGACAAAAACATAGGGAATAAAAATAATGAAACAAAAATAGAGTAGAACTAGAAAAGCACTCAGAGTGCAGACCTCCGCCAAGGCAGCTGAGTGCCCTCATTCAGCGGTGGAATAAGTCAAGGCCGGGCCCGGGGGCAGAACATATTACCGGGCCCTTCATCACCACTTGTCATAGTATCATTCCATTCAATGTCTTCAATATTAATGTCTACCTACGGGCCCGCGCCGGGCCCCCTTACGGCCCTCATGAGGATTTTGTTTGTCTTCGAATATCCTCACGGGCCCGGGTCTGCCCACGGGCCCGCTCTGGTCCCAGGCCTGGGGGCTATTGCCCTCTCAGCCCCCCCTCACGGTCCGCCGGTGCCCTCATGCCTTATCTCCCAATGACAAAGAAACCTTCAAAAAATTCCTGGATCCGGATCACCACCCAAATTTAATCGGTTCCTCTTCCCATTTCTAACATTTCCTTAAAATTTCATCTCATTTCATTTCATCTCATCAAAATCCATCCATAACTTTTTGAGTTATGTTGCAAACAAACAAACTCTACTGAGTCCATAACCTCCTTGGCACAGGTCGTTATTCAATTATCCGGATCAGTCTTTGATATCTTGTAGAACCTTTTGGAAACATGTCCTGTATTTTTTCCCTAGTGCCCTGACCATTCTTTGTGCAGTTTATGCACAAATGACCAAAATGCTCCTATCTCACAATGTTATAGAATCCTTTAAAAAAGTCCTGGATCCAGACGTTGATCTGGATCAGCCCCAAAATGTCATCATGTCTTCCATATCCCATTTCCAACAATTCCTGAAATTTTCATCCAAATCCGTTCTGAACTTTTCAAGTTATTTTGAACACAATCAAACAAACAAACAGACAAATGCCAATAAACTCATACCTCCTTGGCGGAGGTAAAAAAACAAAAAAAACAAAACAGGAACACCTGTTGTGTTGGCTTCCTCCTACTCCTTTTCAGGCACTTTTCCAGTCTTACCCTCTGATTCCAGTCCTCAGACTTTTAGTGCTACTAGTAATTTTGTGATTTTTTTCTTTGTAATTTAATGTAATTAATTTTGAGTCTTTTAATATATTAAATATTTAGTTTTCATCAAGGACAATTTACACCCTTCACTCCCCCTTAACTTTTTGTTATTATCATTTAAGGTAAACATTTTCATATTATCTTACAGAAAAGTGTTTTCTACTTCCCTCACTGAAGGATACTGGTATTTAAAAACAGGACAAACTTAAACTGGTTTTACTCTGAAGCAAACTGAATATGGTTCATAGCAAAAATGGTATAAAGTAGTAGCACCTCATTAGTTTAAAGCTGTACATACAGGCACAGATAACAGACAGTGAGTGCAGTGTTTGTTAAATAAACATCTTTGTGGCTGCTCCTAAACTTTTTTCTTCTGGCTGGAGAAGAGAACCACGCTCCGACTGATGATTAATGAACATTTGGTTGATTTGCTTTTCTTTCAAACACCAAACTACTGTGAAAAACTGAAATAATATAAACCATAATATCAAATGTTGGCATTAAACATAATTAACAATATTTCACATGAATATCACATACAAATAATAATTATTAGTAGGGTTGCACAATATCGGCAAAACTTGCGATATGTGATATGGATATACAGCACTGCGATAACAATAATAATGCAATATTTCTCGTTCACTTAAAGAAATACCAATTTGACCTCAGAAAAGTGTTCCTTAACAACGTTCAAATGAGCCTATTGTTTGTATGTGACAAAATACAAAAAGACTAAATACTGAACTACTACCATCAGTTCCACAATAGTGTCCATAAACCTGCTGATGCTGCTACCACAGACCTTCAGACACAAACACAGTCACATATT
>JAQQZY010000003.1:8408499-8419862 GCA_030068375.1 Ostorhinchus rueppellii | reverse complement strand
CCTCCGTATCGATACGTGTATCGCCAAGAGGCCCACGACGATATATCCCCGTATCGATATTTTGAACACACCCCTAGTTTTCAGTCAGTATGGTCATTATTAGCAGCGCCCTCTGGTGGATCCGCTCATTACAATGCAATGGACTCATCTGAGTATGAAAACAGTGATGCTTAAATAACATTTAACCTATTTATGTACGTAAAGTGAGTATAAATAGGCCTTAACCCAGAGCAGTTTGCACATTTCCATTGCTTCACCCATCAGCTCATTTATGTGTCTGCCTGTGAAACCCCCGTCTGTCAGGTTGTCTGTTCCCGCTCTCGGGTGTGGTCTGTTATATAGTCTTCATGTTGGCGCAGCTCATAGTGCCAGTCTCTGCATGTTCTAACGTCCCGTACACGAATGTTTGGATCTCTGCAGGGTGTGTGTGTGTTTGTTCATATTCATAAGGCTACAGTAGACTCTTTGTAAGATAAGAAATACACCCTGACCTCAACTTATTAGCTGTTTCATGGTGTGCAAATCGGTTTCCTATGCTGTAGGCCACCGCTCAGTAGCTTATACTGACATTAGTTTGTGCTTAGTGTCTGGAATTTGCAACTGATGAATGTTGTATCAAACAGATTAGCAAAACATCTTCTCACTTTCCCATGAAACCTAAGTAGGGCTGCACTATTTTAGGAGAAAGTCAATAAATAAAATACACAGACTACTGATAATTTTCAAATGTGTGTGTGTTTTTTTTTTTCTTCAAATCAGACAAATTTAAACTTAAACTAGCAGAAAGATGCAAAAATGTTCAAATCAAAGTTTATTTATATAGCGTCAAATCATAACAAAGTTATCTCATGACACTTTACAAATAGAGCTGGTGAAACCAGACTGAAGCCAATTTACAGAAATCCAACAGAATCCTCCAGGAGCAAGCACTTGTAACTGGTGACAGTGGCGAGGAAAAACTTCCTTTTAACAGGCAGAAACCTGGAGCAGACCCTGACTCCTGTAGGATGGCCGTCTGCTTTGATCAATTGGGGTAAAAGAGAGAGAGAGTAAAGGAAGAGAAAACAAGAGAGAGCTAGAGAAAGACTGTTCTATGTTGCTTTTCTGTTTTGCTCTGTCTGCTCACTGTCATTGAATATAAAAGATGACTATACGCAGATCCGTCCTTTAAGTTGCAACAGCTTTGTAATTATATAATCACGAGCAGTGCAATTTGATTGATTGTGCAGCTCTTTTATTTGAAGGCCTGGAAACCTCAAACCCATGTTGAACCGGTCACTCGCTGACGTATGCTCTCTGACCCCCAGGCCCTGCAGCTCTTTGGAAATGGATGACATCCAGGTTGTTGAGTCCAAGCCCCTGCTGGTTGACAAGGATCTGCAGGTACAGACTCTCACATGAAAACTTCTATTTAACCTTAGTGCTACTAAGGTGCTACTACATATTGATAGATTTATACCTACGTAAAAGTTGCTTCTATAGCTCATCTGTATATCTGTGCTTTGAATGTAGACATACATTTTACATTAAAATACTTATTTGGCTTGCTGTATATACTTTCCAAAGCATTTTAGACCACTGTCAGTCACAATAGAAGTCCTTTAAGACATTCATTACAACAGTTTAACCATAGTATAATAACCACTTCCCTATCCAAACCAACAAAAATGAGTTCACAGAAAAGGCCGTTTTTGGGAAGGAAAAAGTGTCCTCTGTGCCACAAAAGCACACCTTGGATTAACAGACAAACCAAGAAGTAGGACTGAAAACACAAATATTGATCAAACTATCCCAAAAATCTACATTATTTATCCTCCTCAAAAGTACTTTTCGAGGATCAAGGCTGACTTTCATAAGTAGATTCAGTAGAGCGGCACATAATCAGATCAGTGCTCATTTTCTATTATGTAAGATACAACAATGAGCATAATAACCATGAATATTTGCAAATACAAACAAGCAAAACAAGGAAATGTTGACCCAATTCCCCACTCTATCCTCCTCATATACTTGTCAGTAATGTATAAAAAAAAAAGTAATTAAGCAAATAGGCAGAAATTATCCTTCAGCATAAGGGTTGCCAGGTACATTTTTTTTATTTTAATAAAATTGCAAGACTCCTAATTTCATTGTCCACACATCTATTCTATTCTATTCTATTCTATTCTATTCTATTCTATTCTATTCTATTCTATTCTATTCTATTCTATTCTATATGACATATCTTTTCCAAATGTGGTGTACCAGTTAAATCTTGCAGCCACATTTTGCAGAGCTAGTTCAAATACTCAATTAAATTCAGACCCTTTATTCATTATTCTTAAAGGATTAAATGAGTTTGTGTGTGTTTGAGTCCTGTTTACTATGAAATCTTTATAACCCATGCAGACATTTCGATGTAGCGTCTGAATTACTTACCTCAGCTGTACATTGTCTATCGTTTCTATAGAGTTGCTGTGAAACTACACGTGGTGACAGGATGAAACCCTCGGCATATTTGATTACAGCATGTTACTCTGTAATCACGTTAGTCGTATACTGTTTTCATCACTCTGTTCTTTCCTTGCAGGGCTTGAGAGAGGCTGTACAGCAGCTTGTTATGAAGGTATGTTTGCAGACACAAGAAATGAGATCACGGTTCAGTGTTTCCACCAGCTGTGCACTAAATTCAACTTTTAGCTAAGGTTTAAGAAGACACAAGACAGGCAAGTTCATGGTGTGTTTTATAGCTTGTCTAGTACCATCTAGTGGTCGATTAAAAGAAATACCCAGTTAGTGAGGCATATGGATCTGAGTGTTGCACTACCTCGTTCACCTTGGTGATGACCTTTTGTACGCTGGGATACTATAACGGCAAAAGTCTAATTTGGGCTTTGCTAATTCAGTTAACTGTAGAGAACGATGAAACACACTCTGGACTTTGTAAGAAGTTTGTCAAAGTCATTTTTTCTGTAGTACATTCACACATACTTGCACAGACTTTCCTCTGAGTCTGGGGGCTGTATCAGCACCTTGGACAGAGTCAGAGCCTCAGAAAACATGTTTGTTTTCAACCACAAAGCATTTAACCCCTTTCAAACCACAGGATCACCGGTGACCCCGCGGCATATGTGTATTTCAAATGACCATAACTCCTTGCTACTTCTTGCAGTTTTAATCCTTCAAACTGCCCCTGAAAGCTGTGAAACGGAGCTTTCTGATGCTATTACTCAAGACCACTTCCCTATCCAAACCAACAAAAAGGAGTGCACAGACAAAAGGCAGTTTTTGGGAAGGAAAAAGTGTCCTCTGTGCCACAAAAGCACACCTTGGATGTGTGATGTGTGTCATGTGGGTCTGTGTCTTCAGCTGGAGAGGAATTTTTTCGGAAACTACCACTGTTAAAATAAAAAAACACCTGGTTATTGACAAATAGAACAGCCTGCAACAAGGACTCAAAAGGCTCCACAAATGTCAAACTGTCTGAGTTGTGGTAAAATAGTTTGAATTAGATTTCTGCAACCTCACAAATGTTCAATCTACACTTTTCAAGGATTTATAAAAAGAAAGTTGAAGAAAATTCTATTCCATTTTTGTCCTTTTCTTCTTACACAGTTTTAGGTGTTTAATGACATAAGAATGGTAAATACTTGACACATTTTGAAAGTTCTACTTCTCCTGGAAAAAGGGTGTAAATTATTTACACGGGGAATTTTTTGGCACAATTATTGATAAAAATAGACAAAAAAAGACTAGGCATTTTAATAAATATATCTATTATTATGGTAACAGGAATATATATACATATACACACACACACACACACACACACACACACACACACACACACTAATGTGTTTCAACTGGAAAAATGGTCTTCTCTCAAAACCCTTAAAGCGAAGGTATTCTGATGAGGATGGGATTCTTTTCCCATTATAAAACAAATCTCACAGTGCTGAAGATAATAAATCTGCATTGTGATGTACTATCTATATGGTCATCATCCTCAGTCAGTACTTAAAGGCCCAGCGGACCCATCAGAACCCTGACAACCTGACATGATTTACTAGGGTGCTCATATAATGTCCCTGGTACCGGCAGGAAAGTGGAAGCCAGGAACAGAACTGTATTTACATTTAGCAGCAGCATCAGAGTTTGAAACCAGGCTGAAAACCAAAAACAACAGCACTGAGCTCACATTTACCAGAGTTATTGTAAATAGCATATATATTTATTATTTATATGTCCCTTTTTTTATGAACATGAAACATGATCCAAAGCATGTATGACAGAAAAATCTGTAAAATGGCTTCCATAGTCGAGGCCATATGTACATGACTAAACCCTCTGCGTTACAAAACGTCACCAGACCAAAGCAGCATGAAACGTGTATTGAATGAAACTTTGAAAGAGATTAAAATTAGTTCTGTTATTTGCACCAAAGAATTCAAGCACAAAGGGTGATCCCACTAAATACTGAATACATTCAGGCCTGTGTAAACTGAATACTTTTTTCTAAACAGTTTTAATGCATAGTTCTTGTGTATGTTGGTTGTTTCTTTATACATAAACTGGGAAATGCATTATAAGTTATAAGTTAAAAAAAAAAAAAATAGCAAACCTAATAGTGTCCTAAGACTTACACACAGTACAGGAGCAGGTTACAGTACAGTGAATAATATGTGAGGTGTTTTTTAAGATAAACTCACAATATACATTTTGGACACACGTGCGCTTCATATTAAAGGTCCAGGAGGAAAAAAAAAAATCAGGAAGTCATTTCTGAGTCTAAAAATCCAAAACTTTCTTCTACTGCAGCCCTCTTAGGTTTAACTCAGACTAATTGTTAAGATAAGTGACATAGAAGAGTGAAGCTGCAATTATCATAGTTTTAGGAGCTCCTATGTGTTTTCTGTGGCTCTAGGAAAACACCCAAGATTAGTCAAAAACTTCCATCAAAGTGTAGACTGTCTGCAGATGAGCGTCGTTACAGGGAATCCACACAGTCCAGTGCAGTGTGCTGAGTGGTAGTTCTGGAAGTGCACTCGCTTACACTAAAGCTTTAAGGTGGTAAAAAGCAGTGCATTATGGGTCAGGTCAGAGTGTGAATCGGCATGTTCTTTGCTTGAACCAGTCAGTGGGAGGACCTTCTTCAGAACATCCCATTCAGTCCCATAAAAGAACCACTTCTGCCCTGATGTCCTGTTAACTTACTTTGGTGCCACGGTGACTGATCACATGACCTGAGGTTTAATGTGATAGACCTGTACTGGCTAATCTTCCAACATTAGCAATAGTTTAATTAGATGAAAATGATGATAACGAGGCTTTACTGTAGGCATTTCCAGTAAACATGAATGTAATGACACGCAAGTACATTCTCCTGTACCCCCTCCCACACACACACACACACACACACACGTGTTGCTAGTCAGGATTATCTCACCTGTTTTGTTTTTGTGCTGGAGCGTGATATGCAGAGGTAGAGGGAGGGTAGAGCGAGGTGTGTTGTAGCTGTTTACGTGCACGTACTGTACACGGTACATTCAGTAAACAGGTTAAATACGTCCTCTCCAGAAGATCCGATGCAGTCAAAACTGGATTAAAATAACCCAGTAGGCCGTCATGTATGCTACTGTGGACATGACAGGTTACTACAGGGTAATATGGTGTACTGTGATTCACTGTTCACTCACACACAGATTCATAAATGAAATATTTGGTGAAAATATATTCGAAACGCTGTAGTATTCCCAGTATTGTCTTTTATGAATTATACTGTTGTGACAAACTGACCAGCATGTGTTAATGATAAAAGTTTTGCACAGGTCATATCTTTCTTCTTAGAATCAATTAAAAAATGGATAATTGAGTCAACTCTTCTATTTTTACATAATGTACATATTTATTATTTCTACCAGTGAGGACAGTTTGTCACTCGGCTCAGATTATTCCCTGTTCTACAAGCACAGGTCCGGTGTTCTTTTGGAAGCATTTCCACTTAATAGTGCTGAATAACGGCTGCCGTCGTCAGCTCGCTCACTCATTCATTCAGTATGTTGTCCACACTAATCTCATACCCATGTTTATCACGTCAACTCCACTAGTTGATGCCCCTCTGTCTGACATTGGCTGATCCAATTTAGGGATCTCTTCATCTAGAATTAGCTTGTTTTGACCAGCCTGCAAGGCACCATGGGAGGCAAGGGGCTTAGGCCAAGTGGTAAGCAGCATGGGTATAAATTGCAGCTCTGAGAGCTGAGTTCAACAACTTTAGAGGCTTACAGGCATTTGGATCTACAGCTCAGAGAGACAGCACACTTTTATTTCTGTTTAGTTGTGAGTGCCCCTCTTTTGCAAACATGGTTCTGGAAGATTCTGATATGGAAATGATTGTGGCTGAGATTGAAGTCAGCGTGAGTAGATTCATGCTTTTACAGCGGCTTTGTTGAGCAGTTTCCGGTGGTCTTTTGGAGATAGGATGTTGAATCGACAGCAGTTTGTATGACATGTAGATGTTCCATGGATGTCAGAACAGTTCTTTCAATGGAACAAACTAGTGGAGGTTATGTCTTAGATTTTATTTGTCTTCCGAATGCTTGTTGGTTTAAGAATTAAGCATTGAAATTCAGTGTAATGAAGCTTTTTGACGTAGCTGAGACAAAACAGATGGAAAGATCTGAAATGTAACGATGGTCATTTAATTATTGCTGTAGCTCATCTGTTTAAAGCTGAATTTCTTCATATGGTTTCTTTCTTTATTTGATGCTTTATCTGTCCTTTTATTTTCACTTTTTAACAAAGCCTTATCATTCTTTGTGCCACAGGAGCATGATGTGGACACTCCACATGGAAGAATCCACTGTACAATGAAGGGGGTTCCCAAGGGTGACAGGCCTGTCATCCTCACCTTCCACGACATTGGACTGAACCGTAAGCCTCGCTTCTTATTCAGCTCTTTCTAAGTGAAGCATCTGTTGTTGCTAAAGCCTGCTATGCTTTGAATTAACACCACGTGGGACCAGATTAAGTTCAGTGAGCTAACTTCGCATTGTTAAATCTGTTGCATTAGACCATTTAAACTCGGCTAAGGACCTTGACAGATTGTTATCACAGTGTCATACATGCAACACGATGAGGCAAAAAAAACCTGTTAGATACACAAAAACAAAGCCTACAGGTCTACGGCTGACTCTCAGGTTACTTGATTTCACTCCGGTATCACTTACCCACTAACAACACCCGCCTCCTTTGACTGTTTCCAGACAAAACCTGCTGGGATACACTCTTTAACCATGAGGATATGTCAGAAATCATGCATCACTTTGCGGTGTGTCACGTTGATGCTCCTGGACAGCATGAGGGAGCTAACACCTTTTCCACTGGGTGAGCCAGACACACACGCACACACACACACAAACGTGCATGACACACACTCTTAATGTATGTCAAGAAGTCAGTGGCATTTGACCTATAAGCCAGGAGATCACAGCGGATGTTCTTAAGGCGACCTAATTTGACCTAAAGTGTGTTGCTGGGACAGGTGTCTGTGCTATTAAGACTAATCTCTGCTTTGACTGTTGTTTCCTGAATACGATGTCAAAACAGACAGAGTAACACAAATGGCTAATGCATAGTGATACCAACAACCAGGGCCAATAGAAATGTGCATTAAAATACTTTTTTTTTTTCTTTAACCTGCCCTGTTCAGCTATTTTACCTCCAATATAAATATACTGGTGCCATGAGCGGCTTGGCAGTTTTGAGCTAAGAGGGTTTTCAAGTCCTTCTATTGGTTGGATTTAATTATTTTCTTACTGTACAGATGTTACCCGATGGGACAGGATAAGATTATACACAAACAAACAATAAAACCTAATTAACCACAATACTAAAGTTATTGTGTGTGTTTTTTTCAGATATGAATACCCATCCATGGACCAACTTGCTGAGACTCTCCCGCTGGTGCTGAAGCATTTTGGGTAAATTGAGCTGCAGTTTTAACCCCGATAGTTCACACTTAAATCAAAGATAATTCCTACCCTGTTGTTCTAACAGTATCTGTGTACATTTGTGTCCACCAGGCTGAAGAGTGTGATTGGAATGGGCATCGGAGCCGGGGCCTACATCCTGACCAGATTCGCTGTAAGTCTCCCACTTCAACTATCCTCTCAATCAGGCTTAATGATTCTAAGTTTTAATCAATTGAGGATTAACACAGCCAGCTAATGTGTTTCTACTTTGTGCTGCTTTTGGCAATGTAACACTGCTTATTGCTTGAGCCTGCTGAGCCATAAAAGCCTGTGGAATGTTCCAGATCAGCTCAACACTAACATTGTGCTCAGTAGGACATCTCACTTTGTTGATAGAAAGCTGACAACAGCTTTTAACTCTTTCTTGTGTCGTTCTCTGTTATATACACCAGATATGACAGTATCTGAAGGAGGTTTTTGTGTCTTTTTGCAGCTTGACTACTCCAACATGGTAGAAGGTCTGTTGCTTATCAACATCAACCCATGTGCTGAAGGATGGATGGACTGGGCAGCCCACAAAGTACACACAAACCCACAATAATACTTATACACACACACATATATATGTAGGAGTTTTTATGGGATGATAGCCAAAATGGTAAACAAATGCTAAGGCTAACTGCTGTTGTTATTTCTATCTTCAGCTCAGCGGTTTGACCCATGACATGACCGGCATGATCATCACCCACCTCTTCGGAAAGGTATACATTCATGTGGCTTTGATCTGCATTTTTGACAGAACAGTTTCATAGTTTCAGCCTCTATGGTTCAAGCATGAATTCAATCATTTTTGCTGTGTTTTGTCTCCACAGGAGGAGATTCACCACAACCAGGACCTGATTGCGACATATCGCCACCACATCATCAATGACATGAACCAGTTTAACCTGCATCTCTTCGTCAAGTCCTACGAAAGGTATGCCATTGGTGCAAAAGGGAAATTGTAGCATACCATTTTAAGAAAAGGAATGTAGAGATGATTCAACCTGTTTTTAATGTCAGGGTTACATTTGAGCCAGGTTTAAACTAATGTAGAACACAGTGTTTGTTTATAAATGAAGTTTAACCCTTTCATCAGGGCTCCAGACTAACCTTTTGCATTGGTTGCACTGGTGCGCCTAACTTTTTTCTTAGGTGCACCCACATTTTTTCAACCACATTGCATTTAACACTGTACTTTTACGTGTGCATAGTGTTTCTGCTAATAGTATATGAAGGTTTGATGCCAAAAATATCAAAACTGGGAGGTACTTATGGGAAAAATTTAATTTATTCATCATTGAATTTACTTTTTAACACCTTTTCAGACAAGACAAAGACTTTTGTAGCTTGGAAAGGATGAAAGGCTTTCATACATAGTGGTCACTTGAGTGGACAGCTATTCTCCAGCTGTTCTCTTGTATATTCATGAATTTTGTAGTTTTAGTTCCATATCAGCCAACACAGTGGACACTTATGCATCATCCCATACACTGCAAGTCATACCATTAGTGTAACTTTGCTGTTCTAGATAAACCTGATCTGCAGTAACATATTTGAGTGTAAAACAAGTGCTAATTGTTAATTTACAGAGTTTATTTTTTTTATTTTTTTTATTTTTGCATATTATCTCCATGAAGGGAATCATAACTAGTATTAGAGTATGTTAAAATACGATTAAACATCAGATTAGCGGCATTAAAACTCTTTTTATTTAATAGTTTTCGCACAGTATATCAGTAAATACATGTTTCTTTGTTTCAGCTGAGTGGATATTTTTGCAGCTCCATGAAAAATAGGTACATAAAAAAATGTAATTGCATTGTTTGTTTGTTTTTTAATGCCTAAAGAAGACTAAAAACTCAAGAAAAAAATGTGATTAAGGTTCTCATAATTCATACGTGAAAGGGTTAACATGCATCTTCTATTATAACCTTAACACTGACCCATCAAAAGACTAGATGTTAAAGGAATACACAAGCTGAACTCGGACCTTTTCTTTGTTTCTCTACAGTCGGAGGGATCTGGAAGTCGAGAGGCCAGTTCCTGGAAGCAACGTCAGAACCCTCAAGTAAGTCATCATGAACGAACAGGCAGACGATGCTTGCTGTGCGTTTTATTGAACAGTATAATTCATCACATTTTCCTGTTGAATCCAGGTGTCCTTCTCTGCTGGTGGTTGGCGACAGCTCTCCTGCCATTGATGCTGTGGTAAGTTGAACTCTGCCGGTCACAAAGACACAGAAATCACCATTTAACACTTTTACCCTGCTAACCTCGACAGCTGGAAGTGCGATCACTTCAGTTGCATCATTAACTGCAAAAGATAATGAAGTGTTTGATAGGACTTAGATGAGAACACAGGTGGGGGCAAAAATCAGGGAGATTCCATTTACCTGACTGAAAGTTAAAGGACTTGGGAACTTTTTTTTACTCCAACCCCCCTGTAGAGTGTGACTTATTGGCCTCTAGATCCTACGTTCACACAGCAATCCGTTCACAAATCCGATTTTTTTCTGTGCTCGTTCATATAACAACTTAAATGCGACTTCTATCAGTTTTGAGAATGAACTGAATGCGACCCTGAAGTGACCCGCATGTGCAAAAAAAGGTCCTGACGTCATACTGGACCCTGCAGAATGCACTGTGATTAAGGAAATAAATATGGAGGCCTCTTGTATCGGCGTGTGTGGCACTGGTAAAGTTTGTCTAAAACCGAAGCCAGCACCAGTCAAATAATTTTAAGTAGAAGATTAAAAAAGAGCAGAGCCAAGTTTTTTTTTGCTCTGGCTGCTACGTCTGTACAACGTCTGTATTTGAATGTGGAGTCGGAGTCAGGAGTGGTGGGATAGTGACGTTAGCAGCTTCACTGACACAGACTTTGTTCAGAATTTTTGAATGACAAGAAAAACTTTTAAATATATCCGTGACTGCCTCTGTAATACTCTCATGACAAGACAGACACTCATCTCCGGTGATTTCAATGAAATAAAGGTTGGATAAATGCGACCTGGCCGTTCAGGTTGACATCACATTGCAAACTAGAAAAGCACATGGAGAGTGCAGACCTCCCCCAAGGTAGTGTTTGTACTTTTATTTTTTTAAAGGTAGTGTTTGTACTTTTATTTTTTAAAGGTAGTGTTTGTACTTTTATTTTTTTAAAGGTAGTGTTTGTACTTTTTTTTTAAGGTAGTGTTTGTACTTTTATTTTTTTAAGGTAGTGTTTGTACTTTTATTTTTTTAAGGCAGTGTTTGTACTTTTATTTTAAGGTAGTGTTTGTACTTTTATTTTTTAAAGGTAGTGTTTGTACTTTTATTTTTTTAAAGGTAGTGTTTGTACTTTTATTTTTTTAAGGTAGTGTTTGTACTTTT
>JAQQZY010000003.1:8302309-8314601 GCA_030068375.1 Ostorhinchus rueppellii | reverse complement strand
CCTTGGACAAAGTTGTGTTCTGAAAATATTCACACTTTCAACATGAATAACATGTAAACTGTCATTCAACCAGCAGCGGTAGCATTATTTCAGTTTATTGGATAGAAAAACTATCATGTTAGAGTGATAGAGAAAACCACTGTGGTACCTCATGGAGTGGAAAACAGAAAGTTCATAATAAAAATAAAATAAGATCAATTATTGCACATCTTTGTGATATGAATATTGCACACTCTGCTATCATGATAATAATATTTTTGTGATATATTGTGCAGCCCTAATTTTTTTCACATCAAACCAATAAGTAAATATAGAGTCATTATTTTTTGTAGGTTATTGTTTTACTGTCGATCATATTGGTCTGTATGTGAAACCTGAACTAACATGACTTCGACAGCCTTGACTGGAATTTTTGCACTTTGCAATTTCATCCCACGGGCCCGATTGGAACCTTTTGGTGGGCAGCATGTTTGAGACCCCTGATTTACACTGATGAGAAGTGAATATGTTTCATGATAAAATCACTGTTGTTGGACTAAAAAAACCCAGCTCTTTGTTTTTTGGTGATGTGGTAGGTGTTGTGGTAATGTATTAACTCAACTCAATTTTAATTTAATTAAAGAGCCCAGTATCACAACTTGTCATCTCACAGGGCTGTCATCAAATTGTCTGGATATTGTAGCCCTCGTCTTAGTCTGGTTGTGTTTTAGATGTTCTATCCTATTGATCTTATTCGGTCTGTATGGGTTTTAGTATATTTTATTTTTAGTATATTTTATTCTTATTAGTTTATCATATCATGTATTTTTTTTTGTATGTTTGGGCAGCTTGTGTTGCTTTAAACGTGTTATATGAATAAACTTGACCTTGACCTAAACAACAATGATGTATTTATTTTGCAGAATCTGTGTGGTCACTCTAGCAGAGACACACCCAATCCTACAGGACGGACGGACAATTAAAAGTATCAACTATCAGATCAGTAATGGATGCAGTCGACTCACAAATAAAGTGTTTGGGAAGTCCAAACGGGTAAATAAAAGAATCCACAGCCTCTGAGAGCGTGCACATGTCAGGTGTGTGAATGCACTGTGATCATACATGCTTCTCCTGCCGTTACAGGGAGGGCAGTTCCTCACGGATTTTGCACCTCTGTGTCGAATAACATGCACAGATGAAAGTGAATATACAATATACAGGTGAGACATCGGTTAGGTTTACTTATTGCATTGGTTTAAATTGTATTTCACCGTCATCTATGGATTTATTTTTCCCTCATTTCAGCTGCATTCGAGGCCGTCTGCTGGAGGTGAATGAGAATATTTTGGAAAGACCAGCTCTTTTGCTTGAAAAGGTAATTTTTTTGGAAAACATATATAAAACATACTTTAATGCTTTATATACTACTAGCACATTAACCTGTAGGAATCCACGGGTTCTTGAAGCTCACTGGTGTAACACACAGATTAGGAAAGAATATAATGGTCCTGATTTAGTTTTGTATTGAAATGAAAACTTGGATAAGAATGCATTCATAGTTCCCTTATATATTTGTTTATAGGGCTTTACATCATTACTATATGACTTCACTTTCACATTACCTGATGACTTGATGGCGCTCAGTGGTGTAACACACAGATTAGGAAGAAATAGAATGGCCCTCATTTAGTTTTGTATTGACATCGATATGGAGCATAGACTTTGACACAGGACTGAACATGACAGTTTGTGAATTTTACTACTCCCAGTGGCACCTGAAGGCAGCACAAGACTTTTACACTGGATTGAACATGATGGTTAATCGTCAGTCACTGTCATCCACAGTGACTGGCCGTAACTCAGTGATCCACTGAACCCTGGTCCATCTGATCGGAGTCTGTGCAGAACAGTCTGTCATTGGGCTGATCGATGATGGAAAAAATCAATTCTCTTTTTCTCTCTCTTGCTCTCTCCACCGCCACTTTTTTTTTTATTTAAAAAAAAAATAAAAAAAATGATGCAAAACATTAAAATTGAAAATAAATTTTGGCTACAAATATGTAGTTCACAGCTGTTTTGCACTGGAATGTATTGGGCGTCTGTCAGAAAACAGAAAATAAATCGTTTCAACTCTGAGTTTTGAGATCATTTGAAAACAAAATCGAAAACGTGATCAAAATTCGATTAATTGCACAGCCCTAGTCTGTCACTGTGTTACAGTGGGTGGGGGTCTGGAGGGGAGTGTTAACAGGCCGTGTGTGACCAGGGACTGGTGGAGTGGAACCGGGCCCAGTTGTGTGATCACACCTGGACCCTGTTCTCCTATCAGGTCCAGATGGTTCCATTGATCTAGGTCCAGCCCCCCCCCGTCCCCTGTCGTTTGTGGCTGTGAATGGACTCGTCCGTAGGCCACCTGTAAGCCTGTTATAATTTTAAAAACATGATAACGCCAAAAGTATTAGTCGTACCAATATCAATGATAGTCGTATCACCAAGTACCAATCAAGTACTCCAAAAGTCAAAGGCTGCATCGGTCCAGTTTCAGTTCTAAAGCAGACACACACACACACACACACACACACACACAGGTCACTTGGTTTTTATAATATCGACACTGTAATGCATGATTTAATGTTTTGTAGTATTGGTGTGAATATGACAGTCTTCCTACTTAAACCTCCTGTCATGTTAACGTGTTCTACATTTATTTGACTCGTCTCAGTATAACTTAAGGTGACAGAATAAAAATAGTGCTGGCTGATAAAATGGCAACATTAGTTAGTTTGGCATGATTTTATTATATACCATTATAGACTTTATTAAAAAAAATTATCATTCAAAGTTATTATTGCAGGATAAATATCACCCTTTATTTTTTGTCTTTAGTAAGTTAACATCTTCTGAGGCTCAATGGAGAATTTATCAGCACATAATTATTGTGAATGTTCTTTGGTGTTTGTGCTTTTCTGGACACAAATAAAAGTTTAAAAACTATCTTATTGCTTTAACTTTTCCTCAGGACCAAAAGCCTTTAAATGCAAAAGAAATAATTCTGCTAATAAGATAATTGGCAAAAGATAATTCTGCTTATCAAATAATGGTGTAAAACTTTGGAACAGACTGAGTGTTGAAGTGAAACCATGTCCAAACAGTTTAAAAACAAATATGAACAAATGATTTTTATAAAATACAGAGAGGACAGGCCATGAAGAGGCGGGGCACGGTGGTTTACTGACGATGGGGCTTTATTAGAATATTATATAGAATATTACTTCCTTTATTGACATTTGTTGATGACTGTTTTTATGTTTTTCTTATAAAAAATATAAATTTATAATACATTGTTATGTTAGTGTTGTTATTGGTATTAAATTTGTTATTATTGTAAGATAATTACTATTTATGTCGTAACCATGAGGCATAGAGTTTGGGGCAGGAGTCTATAAGTTTACACTTCTTCCTTCTTTTCGAGCATTTGTCATTTTATTTATTTTTGGTTGTATTCTTACAGCTTTCATTGTTTACCATCAGCCTTTAAGTATCACTATTGATATCTGGTTGGTGGGTCTTGTTTTGTTTTAATTTCTTTGTCTACATGTTCAAAATAAGAAAAAAGAAAAATAAATATTGATGGGAAATGTCGCACAGTTATCCAAATCAACTGATGTGTTAAAATAGTTACTGCAATATTTTCATTCATATTGTATAAATACAAGAAACCACTCATCTGATGACGAATAACCAGGAATGTTTTGATTGTGTGTCTGATCTTTGCAGCCGTTCACTGAAGGATACATTGCTGTAATTTTGCCAAAGTTTGAAGAGAGCAAGAGCATAACGGAAAACCTCCTGAGTAGAGAAGAGTTTGAGAAAGTCGTCTCCAAACGGAGCGTCGCTGTCCAGTCACAGCCGTCGTGACTGAGGATCCAGTCGGAAGGTTACGGGAAGAGCTTCTGTTTCTTCCGCTGTCGGCAGTTTGCAGAGTGTGGACACTACTGTGGGAAGTGACGTTGGCATGCGGTCACTTTGGAGGGTTGGTAATGGAATGTGCCTTCGGATCGCTGTACACTCTACATTGGTTTTTTTTCTCAGCTTTTAAGTTATTTTTTTCCCTTTTTTGTAAATACAGTTAGCTTCATAGCATAATTATGTAACTCATGGACAAAAGTATCGGGCCATGTTGAATTCAGATGTTTGTTTTCTAACATGGTTCTGGGATATAAAACAACAATGACAAATATAATAGTTTTATATTAGGATAAATATTATTCCATTGGTTAGTTTGGTTCAAATTGTGATCTTTGCTTCCAGATTGCCTCAAAAATGGTTTTTACTTCATTTCGCTAATCTAATTTCGCTAATTTTCGCATTTTCATCCATGACTATGATTTTAAATGTTCTAACCCTAAATTTCTAAAATACTTTTTGTGCTCCAACTAAATAATTTTCTACCCCAATTAACCACCTACTTTCTTCACATCTCCCATTAAACTTGAAGTAAATATTGATGTTTCTAAACTGGACAAAAATATTGGGACACATGGCTACAGTTCTAAAATGTCCTGGTCATGCGGATTTGAGATATAAACATCAATATTAATGATGTGTGATCATTATTGTTTTGTATCCCAGACCCCTGTTAGAAAAGAAACACCTGAATTCAATGTGTCCCAATACTTTTGTCCTTTTGTGTCTGACTTGGGTCAGGGGTGTCAAACATACGGCTCGGGGGCCAAAATCAGCCCACCAAAGGTTCCAACCCGGCCCACAGGATGAATTTATAAAATTAAACAATTGCACTGAAGACATGAGATATTGTAATTTGTTAGGAGTGTCAAACTGCATGATGAAAATATTTATATTTAGAAACTATTGACACAAGAAAATGAGAATATCCTGAACTTGAGCATTTTAAAGAAAAATTGTCCAATTTGAAAAAAATAAGAGATTCATGGTGTTCTGTAGATTATGTTAATGTTATTATTGTTGAAACTTTACTTATTTTTAAGAAGTATCTGATTGTACATAATAGTTTTAGTTCTTCATATTTTCATATACATTTGTTCATAACTAATTTAATACAAAGTGAAAAATTTGGATTACTATATAAAGGTTATTATGTGTAGTATTTTACTGGTCTCCTTGTGACTTTAGTGAGGATAAAACAGGTTCAGAGAATGAATAAATGAATTTTACTGGTCCGGCCCACTGCAGGTCACGCTGAGCTGAATGCGGCCCCTGAACTGCCCCCTAAAATGAGTGACACCCCTGACGTCGGTAATTATGCTATGAAGCAAACGATCTCATGAACAAGTGGAGGGAATCCTGAAACACTGATGAAAATCTGTTTTCAGAGAACTTGAGTTAAAAGTATTTTTGATAAATAAAAAAAAACACCATCAGTGATTTAAGAAAAATATTGTTTATTTTTAATGTGTGACCTTTAATAACCTCTCAATTGTCATAAGAATAGATGGTCCAAAACTAGATCTATGATTTCTTCACATCTGTTGCTCCACTACAACACCCAGGATCCTCTGTGGCTCTCACACAGAATAAAACATCTCTGTTAATCATTTCAGTCATTGTCACACCCTCACCAGTACCACAGTCATTACTTTAGGATACAGAGCGTTTACATATCTATAATTTCAAGTACCATATCTTACACACCACATACCATTTAATACATATTGGCCATGTAGGCAGCTTAGCAGACACAGTCTTCATAACAAGTACACTTCAAGGCTCCACTGGACACAGGTGCCTGTTCAGAATGATCTTCCAAATAATTTGTTGAAAAAAAAAAAAAGATGTAAGGTAATAAAGGTAATATGATCCAATACGACTAAAATAAGTCATGACTTCTTCAAAGTGTCTTCTTTAAAGTAGCTCAGTCCAGTAAGGACAGCTTTTCTGTTTTTAAAAGTATTTCTTATTCTTTCCAAACAGCTGCATTGGAGGCCCTGGTCTGAAGTTCATTAAGACACAAACATTTTGTGATTTACTTGCACTAAAAAAATGTGATCAACAAACACACAAAGATCCAACTGAGTTTTCTGTGAACGGTGGCAAAGCAGTGACGCGTTAACCCTTCTGACGCCGAGTTCAACCAAGTATGCACAGGTCTGAGCTGGGAGGTGTTCTGATGACCTCGTACGGAGGCGCTCTTAAGTTTACACCCTGACGGAATGTGGACGGATGTTCCAACATGACACTGAACACCAAGTCCACCCGTCATTGGCTACGGCAGAAACAAGGGAAGGTGAAGGCGTGGCCATCTCAGTCAGCTGACCTCAGTATCACTGAGTCACTTTGAGCAGGTTTCAAACTCGCAGTTCATGCAAGAAAACCCAGAATCTTATTAATAACAACTAGAAAAGCACTCAGAGTGCAGACCTCTGCCAAGGTAGTGTTTGTCTTTTTTTTTTTTTTTTTAATCTGTCAAAGAGGTTATGTTTTTGCCAGGGTTTATTTGTTAGCAACATAACTCAAAAAGTTACGCATGGATTTTGATGAAATTTTCAGGATATGTCTGCTCTGGTTTTAAGGTAGTTTGTACTTTCTTTCACTAGATGGCGCTGAATGACCTCATATGCAGTTCTGTACTGCCCTGCCCTATCTCACAATGATAAAGAATCCTTTAAAAAATTCCTGGATCCAGATGGTGATCCGGATCACCTCCAAAATTTTAGCATCTCTTTGAGCCAGAGCAGACGTATGCTGAAAATTTCATCAAAATCTGCCCATAACTTTTTGAGTTATGTTGTTAACAAACAAACAAACAAACAAACCCTGGCAAAAACATCACCTCCTTGGCGGAGGTAATAATAATAATGGATTAGATTTCTAGCACTTTTCTAGACATCCAAAGTGCTTTACATTATTGGTCCATTATTCATTCGCTCTCACATTCTCCCTCTGGTGGTGGTAAACCACATCTGCATCCACAGCTGCTCTAGGGCAGACTGACAGAAGCATGGCTGCCAATTCACGCCTACAGCCCCTCCCACCACCACTGAACATACACCAGTGTGAGTGGCACTGGAGGCAAGGAGGGTGAAGTGTCTTGCCCAAGGACACAATGGACTGACTAGGACAGAGTGGGATTCAAACCGCCAACCCTTCAGTTATTGGCCTGAGCCACGGCCGACCCAATGAAAAGGAACTGAAGGTGTTTTACCAAGAAGAAAATAAAAATAAAGTCTCATCCACAAAAGACTCCCAGCTGTTACTGATGTTAAAGGAGCTGATACAGAGGATTAAGAACTATGGGATGGAAACTTCAGATCAGGGTCGTGTGGATAGTTTGTGTCAGGATGATATAAAAAGAGCATTTGTTCATGATGAATGGCTTCATCTAACCACGAGTGACAGAACAGTTTTTGTATTATCATTCATATTCTCTGAAAACTGGTGACAGAATCCTAAACTGCGCTGGGGTACGTAGACTTATGAGCACAGCTGGCTCTGCCTGATGTCAAACGCCTGACATTCTTCAACCTCGTGTGTCTGGAAGCGTCGCCAGGGCTGGATGTGGTTCAGAACACGTACATAATCAGCTGGTTTGAACTGATGAACTGCGCCACAGCCACAGGTGGGTCATCCCGCTGTGGGGCTGTTGGTAATGGACGCCTCCCATTCCCTGTTGGATTTCTGCATTCCAGTGTGTGCTGGGCTGAGGTGACGGGGCTGTTTCAGCTGCTGCGCTCAGACTGTGCAATGAACTACCTCTGCACATCAGGCAGGCCGACTCCGTTTCTGATTTTAAATCCTCTTAAAACATATTTTTCCTCTTTGGCTTTTATTATTTAAATGTATAATGATGTTTATGGTTTTTATTCTTTTTGTTTTTACGTTTGCGTACAGCGCTTTGGCCAACTGTTGTTAAAAGTGCTTTTGAAATAAAGTTGACTTGATTGGAACACACTGAAGGAGAAGACCGCCTCCTGCCAGTGAAAGGTTGCTCAGACACATTTTAGTACGACAGTGACCTCATTCTGCATTTATCCATACAGTGGTGACGGTGTTTCTCACAGTTCCATTGATAGTGGAGGTTTCTATTATTGGTACGAACAGCTGCAGTAGGAGGATAGAAGGGGTTTCTGCCCGTTTCTCTGCCCCACTGTCACCACGTGTTTGCTTCTGGAGGATTCTGTTGGCGTCTGGATTGGACCAGCTCTAAATGTCATGAGAGAACGTTTGTTATGATTTGGCACGATATAAATAAAACTGGATTTGCTCCACTGTTAGTACTTGTATTTGGAGTAGGAGTATTAATAGTTGAGTATTTGTACACTCAGTCAATAGAAACTTTGAGGTAGAAGTGTATGCGTATCTCTAATTATAGGGGGTTGTAATTATTTATTGTGGATTTATTGATGACTTAGTGCTCGGGCAGTTGAGAAAATGATGAGTTGTTTATTGCACATGGGATGGTCTCTTTGCACAAGTGGACTAAATACACAATGAGCAGTACTCAGTATCTGCACAGTTTGAGGATTGGTTTTAAAGGTTTATATGAAGGCCACTATTGTTTGTCCAGTGAACACCATCATGCCACGTCCATCACATGAACAATGTCTCGGGCCACTGGCTATGGTGCCAGGTGTACGGGCTGTTCCCAACCCACAGCTGCTCCCCTGGCCGGCCTATTCTCCGGATGTGAATCCGATTGAACACTTCTGGGACTATCTCGGTCGTCAGGTGGCCAATCGGGTTCCCCAGCCGGCAAACAGGCAGCAGCTGATCCAGGCCCTTGAGCAAGAGTGGAATAGGATTCCACAGGACACCATCCCATACCTGGTCCGAAGCATGTGCAGATGGATCACCACCTGCCATACCCAGTACTGACTGTTGTGACTGTGTTCGGCAGGTGCCATTTTTTTTTTTTTTTTAAGTTTTTTTGTTTTGAAATTATTCATTCATCTTCTATATCCGCTTTATCCTCACTAGGGTCACAGGGGTAGCATGGAGCCTATCCCAGCTACTTAAGGGCGAAAGCGGGGTACACTCTGGACCAGTCCCCAGTTCATCACAGGGCGGACATATAGAGACAAACAATCACTCTCACATTCACACCTATGGGCAATTTAGATTAGCCCATTAACCTATCAGTGCATGTCTTTGGATTGTGGGAGGAAGCAGGAGTACCCGGAGAGACGCAGAGAACATGCAAACTCCACATCGAACCCAGGACCTTCTTGCTGTGAGGTACGAGTGCTAACCACTGCACCACCGTGTCGCCCCGTTTGCCAATATCCTATAAACAAATGATTCATGTAAAAAAATTCCAGTTTCAGGTTTCAAAATAAAAATGTCAAAAAATATGGTCTCAAAGTTTTCACTGACTGAGTGGACTAGTTATAGTAGGAACAGCAGTACTAGTTTTTATCCTTCAGCCAACTTCATGCCAAAGGGGTATTTGTACACGTTTTGTCGTCTGTCTGTCCAACAACGTCACCACATTATCTGATTAACATATCTGCACCACATTTATACCGTGGATGGAGCAGAAGTCTATTGAAAACAGGTGACCTTGACCTACATGTTCTTTCAACGCTCGAGATAAATGCACCAAATTCATACTAAGACAAACTAATGTAAATTATAGGGCAGTAACTTTCAACAGAATCTTACACTATATTTGTCTGAGGGGGTGAAACGTGCACCACACGTTATGTTTAACAGTTGTAGTTCAGTGTGGTGTGCATCCATGCCCCTCCCCTTTGTTTCTTTAACCCAAACTGTCCATCCTCCAGAGTCTGCTCCAGGCTTCTGACTGTTAAAAGGACATTTATTTTTTTCTTGCCACTGTCGCCAAGATAACCAGGACAACTAGACTAAGGAACTCTTTCTTTCCCTCCCTCACAGCTGACAGGAGTCGACAACAATAGCCACACTGACTGTTTACAGTCTTTATATTTTCAACTGTGATATTGTTTATGGACCTTGTATCATACATTCCTCTGTTCATCTCTGACAGTTTTGCAGAATTATGCAAACACTGCACATTTTTGTAAACATACACTTACTTTGTAATAGTTTATATTTTCATTAAGTTTCAGAGTTTTTATAATTGATATTTTATGCTCATTGTCTTTGCAGGGCACTGTCTTTACTGGGTTTCTTTACTGTACACGTGACAATAGAACACTTTAAATCTCTAGAATCTTCAGTCTTTAAATCAAGTGTTTGTTTTTGGAGGATTCTGTTGGCGTCTGAATTGGGTTTAGAGTCTGTTTTGGACCAGCTCTAAATGGAAAGTGTCAGGAGATAACTTTTGTTATGTGGCGGCACCATATGAAGATCATTTGATGTGACTCCCAGCACTGGTCCACACAGACCACTGCTCTATGAAGGTTGATCTGAGCCTGAAATACAGAGTAGAGGAATGTCAGATGAACACCAGGCAGCTCAGAAGAGGAAAACTGTCCAGCAAAGACCGGTGAAGTTAGCATCCAAGAGGATCTGCACTGTTCGGAAAAAAACAGAGCTTTTCTCACAAAATATTGACGTTAGTTTAGATTGTGACTGTTCTATGACTGTGTTGCTACTCTTTCAGAAACCTCAGATGCATCATAAAATATAAACTCTATGTACTCCACTGTGTGATACAGAGGACAGTACCTCTAATGCAGCTGCTTGGAAAGTTACAGTAAAATTGCTTCTATAGTTCATTAGGAGCCACTGTATTTTTTTTATGCATCAACTTTTAAAGAAGCCAGGCCAACAGAAACAGTGACAAACGCTGAATAAGAGCTGTATATTTCATATTATAACAGTAGCAAGCTGAAGGTAACATTGTCTCTTTTTGGACAATGGTATTTGGCATTAAATTGTAATTATTATTATTATTTTTTTGCATCTTGATACTAATATGGCACGTGTTCTGTTGCAGTTTCTGTGAAACTTTTTTTTCATACGACATGTTTGACTTAAAATACTTCTCCGTTTGACAATACCAGTGATCAAGGATAATAATGTACCACAGTCAATAACACTACCGAACAAGTGTTAACACTACAACTGCATGACACACTGACCAAAAGGAGACTCAAATACAAGGGTTTGGTGGTCATGGCAACATGCACGGTGGGGTTTCAGCCATGTTTGTTTTTTTCTTCTTTTCATTTGGCTATGATGTGCAACACTATCAACAGTACACCACAAAGCAAATAGGCTCGTTTCACAGAGGCACGTAGTGAAAACGGATGCATGGCTGAGCTTCTGAGAGGAGTTCCCTCCTGATTTAAGATCACTTTATCACTTCAGCAGCTGGGGTAGGGGTGGAAGTGATAAAAGTGAGCCCAAAATCAGGACTCTGTTTTTTGTTTTTTTGAGGAAAGTCACTGAAAAGTTAAGTGTTGGCTGATTGTCTCCACCTTGTGGCCTGGGGAGGAACTGGTGCTTCAGGTAAGAACGACAGATCATTATTTGCGATTGAAATGATCAGAAACAGACTCCGACTGACCAAGTTAACCACCTTCACCCCAACCCCCAACCCCCCTCCCCCCCCGTAGCTTTATTCCACTCTACGATGGGCGTGTGATTATGAGGGGAGCGTTTCCTGGATTATTGGTCCTCCAGAACGGTGACTGACATTGGCTCTGTGCTGCTCCGACAGAACAGCATCAAAAAAACAGGAGGTGTTGAGTATTCTCTGGATTATTTACTCTCCAGGAGGTTGAGACCGGCCATGTGCTGCTCCAGTGATTTGACACCAAAGCCATTGCTGTTCTTGTTATTGAGCGCTCCCTCCTCTTTGACAGGGGTGGATGCATCCTGTCTCTCTTTCCAGTCCTGAGGGGAACCCAGGCTACTCCTCTCTGACTTGTACTGCAAGTCAACAGGAAAATAGGAAGGACACAAAACCATTACAGTCCATTTGGTGAAAAAAAAATAACAGATTGTTTCTATTTCTTACTATAAATCTACTACGATCACAGGATTTTATTAAAATGTTTGTTCCCAGAGTCAGAACAGAACGGGGTAAGACAGCTTTTAAATATGCCGCCCCCTCTTCATGGAACAGTCTCCAGACAGGTTTGAGACAGAACTGGTGACTGTTGGAGAATTTCAGACTTTAAGGGACCAGGAAAGGGCTAGTCTTGGGCAATGGGACTATTTTAATTCTTTACTGTTTCTTTCTTTACTTTGAACTAGTGTCTCCAGAAATAATTGGTTTTAATGCACTTGATGTACAGTGATGCTCAAAATAATAGCAGTGTCTTCAGAAAGGTGAGTAAATGCCAAAGTTATTCAAATAAATTGTACTTAAATGACATTTTTCCAAGTGTCTTGATTTGAAATG
>JAQQZY010000003.1:8194266-8205572 GCA_030068375.1 Ostorhinchus rueppellii | reverse complement strand
GTTTTTCAAAGTGAGAGAAACAGACATAGCACAAGCTAACTGCAATATATGCAACGCTACAGTACCTCGCAGGGGAATATCGGCAAAAACATGACAAATTTAATCAGGTATTTGGGAAAGATACACACGGAGGAGCATGTGGAGTTCAAGAAACGCAACGCAGAGAAAGAAAAGCAAACTCCGAAACAGATGCTAAAGCAAACACCTTTAGACAGTGCTTGTCCGTATAGTCGGACATAAGTATACAAGTACATAAACAAGTAATTTAAATATTGCTCCTCACATGGTCAGATCGGTTATCGGTTTATTTGAACTCACTGATCCGTGATCGGCAAAAAAATTGTGATCGTGTAAAGCCTACATGTAATACACTTTAAGTACTCAGATCAATATCAGTCTCGTATTGTTTGTGTTGCAGTTCCAGAAACCGTGCCATTTCTCATGAGCGGTGAGCTCCAGGCCACCACCAGGATGGTGGCAGAGAACTTACAAGTAGAGATGTGTCGATCCTAATATAGTATTGGGATCAGGGTTCCGATATAAAATTTATAAGTATCGGACAGTATCTTAATATGACATGATGTCGCCGATCCACCTTCAGATACAATAAAATAACAGCCTCTCTGCACAGTAGGAGTGAGTTCCACACATTTGCAGCAACTAGGTGTAAGTGACGTCACCTGGGTACACCCTCATACTAGGGTCCAGTGACCGACCAACCCCCCCAGCTTATAGGCTACCCATGGGACCCCCTCCCCCGTCTAACTACTGCCCATAACCCCTGCTCCTCCCCCATAGTGGCTCCTATACTATGTGCATTAAGCGATTTATTTTGATTTGTAATTCTTTTTTTGTTTCTATCTTTTAAATTTTTGTTCTTTTTTTGTTCTCTTTTTATTTTTTATATTAAAAAAAACTAAGGAAGACGTGCAAAGGAAAAGAAAATAAAAAATAAAAAAAGACGCACAGTAAAAAGGAAGACAGGAAAATAAATGTTCAGTGATGACGTTTCAACTCGATTTAGTCTTCTGCAGGTCACAAAACTGAGACGAGACACTACAAAAGTCAACCATCAAGACAAAAAAGTGAAAGTTCAAGAAAAAGCACACTAGAAAAGTGTGCAAGGGAAGTTGGCTCAGTCTCAGTCACAGTGCATGACCTTCAAGCAGAGCAGGAGCGACAGACTGAGCATGCTTTTTCTTAAACAATTACTTTGAAGCTGTTTAAGGTAAAATCTTGCATAGTTAGCATTTAAGCAGCTGATTTGCCACTGTCACTTGCATCATCATAAAGGACTTACCCAATACTGTGATGTCCCTGCAGTAGGAGAAAACATCTCATAACTTTATCTTAAAGTAAAATATCAACATCTGCTGCCGGACACACACATTGGTCTGTGTAAACTCCCACAATATGTGAGACATGTTTTCACTCCTGCACTATCACAGCAGCTCCCTGTTGGGCTGTCCTTCACTTTCTCCCTGTTCACAAGCAGCCATACTTTCACCTCTCAGCCTTTTGTTGTCCATAATTAGGATAACAATTACAAGGCCATAAAACTGACATCAACAGCTTAACATAATACAAAAGAGGGACCCACCCGTTGGGCTAGCAGGAAATCTAGACTAGCACCTCAAGGACAAAGTGACCATCTATAAATCAGAGGGTTACAAAGGCTGGAAACATTTGGAGCTGCCTCCCATGGCTACTGCCTGAATTTTCTTCAAAAGACAAGGCTGGGAGAAAGTTTGCCGTTATCATGGTCATTCTTCTTCTCCATTCTGGTTCTAAGAATGAACTATTATCTCATCATGTACTGAGCATAAATGTGCAAATAAGTGATTCTGTTTATGGAAGAAAAATCCTGTTAGTTTACTCTGAGCAGATCAATTCAAAGACTCTTTTTCAGAGGCAAATGTGCGTCATTCTTGTCACTGAACTGCAAAGAAATCCTTTGGAAACAAAGCCAGAAAGATAAAAGAGTGTGAGCAGACTCGTCCTGGAGGCCTTTATTAAACACACATTGGAGCCATTCATCACAATAATTACTTGCTTGGCAAGTGTTATGTCTGCTCATTTCTGTGTAATTTATATCTCTGATTTTATTTAAGCTATGCTTGTCTGGCAGATGAGGGTATTTCTAACTGAAAAGTGAATGGAAACATCATTTCAGGGCAAAAAGACTGACACTAAACTTTCAATTAGACACAGAATTCCTACTGCATTCAATAAGGCTCATGGATTTCCATACGTGTAAATGTGTGTTATTTGTTCAAATGTAGGCGTGTGAATGGAAGCAGAGCTCCTATTCATCCATTTATGGTGATGACATTGTAAGTTTTGCTTTTCTAAAAGTTGTGCGCACAAAGCCAATTGGATATTTTTTTTTTACTTGTACTCTGCAGTACTGTTGCATGTATGTTCCCTTGAATAACAGTGTATGGGCTGAAAATAAAAAATAATTGGACGCAACCTTGTACAGGGAGGAGAAGAGGAGAGACAACAAAAGAGATTTAACATCCAGCTCTGAATGTAGCCTCAGTTGCCTTTGCTTGCTGGTGAATTAAAACTGTCAACATTATTTTACCCATGAATTTCCTGATTTGTCCTCATAAATATAAAAAGAAAACCCCCATCTGTGATAACTTTAGTCTCCTGCTTCTGGACTCCTCATTACATAAAGTCGGACGGCATATGGATCACTTTGTTAAAATGAGCGGGGAGAGGAACACTTCCAGGTCTCATTTTATCCTATTAAATTTGCTGGGCTGCAGCACAAAGGGAGCACTGTTTCAGAGAAAACTGCACCCAAAAGCCCACTCTACATGTTTGCCTTATCCTGTGAACTTCGGCTGGAATTTATTGTATTTTTTGGTGACATCCACTGAGTGTGAACTGTGCTACCCCTGAAATCGCAGAGCTTCCAGTCTGTCTTTATTGATGCAAGGGGAGACATGCACTGGGGAGGGATGGACGGTGGTGGGGGTGTTGGTGGGGATATAAACATAAGAGGAAAAGGGATGAAAGTCATACAGAACATAGACTTTAATGGGAGAGCAAATTCCTTCCAAATTGGCTGTGAGCAGGCTGGAGTTCAATGGGGCGCTGGTCGACAGCCAGGACTGGAGAAGCGATATAAGGAGATGAAAAGAAAGAAAAGGGAGGAGAGTGGATACAGACTGAGGGAGAGAGAGGTGGAGTAGGACTGAACATAAAGAGTAGAACGTGTCCGAGCCACATCCCGCCATGCCCTCTCTTTTTCTTTTCTCATCGTCGGATTCACGGCGTCTCCTGAAACTCTCTCGCTTGATTTTAGCCGTGTCTGTCTTTACCTCCCTCTCTTTCTCTATCCATCCTTCATCTTTCTGTCCCAAGGCTCCCTCTGTGTTGTAAGTGATTCAAGTCTTTCCCTGGAGCCGTTCTGCTGCAGTACAGTACAGTAGCTACTTGTGATGTTTAAGCGTCATCCTTTGGGGTTTACTGTACAACATGTGCAGAGGAAAGCAGAAATGAGAACAAGCAGAGCTGCTGCTGCACCTTCCCACTAACTTTCAGACTGCGAGAAGTTATTACTCACACAACATATCCGCTCTCATTCCCCCGGTGAAATGAAATTAATTTCTTTGGAACTTATTTCAAGTGACAGCAATCTTAGAAATTGCCTCAAATTACAGCCAACCAGTTGGTCATTACGGCAGAAAAACATTATTAAAACATACTGAGCCAATTTACAGGCATATTCTGCACTAATGTACCATGCCCTCATCTAATAAATACAAGTTCATGGACACAATGGAAAGAATAGCAAGTCAGCTAATGGGAGTAGAATGCAGGTTTCTGGCTACACCTTGTTAAACTATAGAATCACTGGGCAGTAGTTCAGTTCATCATTAAAGCTCAGCAGAACCACATCCATATGCGGTCCTGACTGGTCATGCATTCCTCAGGAATTAGACCACATAGGCTGAGCTGTATTTCAATTGGAGGACTGAGAATCAGATGGGCATAAGTGACATTTTGGGTGAAATGGAAATGTATGGCATGTATCAAATGAGAGCTCTTGAAGCAGAGATGGGTCAGTGCCTGGTTATGCAAGTCCAGTCCAGAGCTTAAAGGGGTCATATTTGTCTAAACCCACTTTTATTAGTCTTTGGTCCATCCATCCATCCATCCATCCATCCATCCATCCATCCATCTTCTGTACCCGTTTCATCCTCACCAGGGTCACTTGGAGCCTATCCCAGCTACTTAAGGGCGAAGGCGGGGTACACCCTGGACAAGTCACCAGTTCAGCGTATTTATTTGTGTATTTGGACCCTAACAGTTCATAAAGTTTGAATTTGGACCCTCCAAGGGCTGCAAAGCTATCGGTATATTCATTCCAGCAAAAATTGAGTAGATTTCTATGAACAGTTTCAATTCCTTCTTAATTTGTTATGCCTATAACTAGTTATGTCATGACATTTGCACATATAAGGTCAAGTCTTCCGGTGAAGATTTCTCAGAGTACGACAAAATTGTCAGCAGCAGTGGTTGTACTCCATACTGAAACTAGAAAAGCACTCTGAGAGCGCGGACCTCCACCAAGGTAGTGTTTGTACTTTTTTTTTTTTTTTTTACGTCTGCCAAGGAGGTTATGTTTTCATCGGCGTTGGTTTGTCTGTCTGTCTGTTAGCAAGATAACTAAAAAAGTTATGGACGCATTTTTCATGAAATTTTTACAGATTGTCAGAATTGGGGTATCCTACAGATGATTAGATTTTGGTGGTGATCCAATCAGCGCCATCTAGTGGATGAAAGTACAAACACTGCCTTGGCGGAGGTCTGCACTCCCTGAGTGCTTCTCTAGTTTTAGGTAGTGTTTGTACTTTCCTCCATTAGATGACACTGAATGACCTCATATGCAGATCTGTGCCCCCATGCAGATCTGTGCCCCCATGCCCTATCTCGCAATGATAAAGAATCATTTTTTTAAAATTCCTGGACCCAGACGGTGATCCAGCCTCCAAAATTTAATCATCTCTTCCTTGACCCAGAGCAGGCATTTCCTGAAAATTTCATCATAATCCATCCATAACTTTTTGAGTTATGTTGCTAACAAACAAACAAACAAACAAACCCTGGCAAAAACATAACCTCCTTGGGGGAAGTAAATATCTCCAAACTCTGAACTGATGACCAAAAATGTTCAGTTGTTCTATTAACGAACACAAGTGGCTGAATGGGACAGAAAGCACTGTCAACAACCAGGAAGGGGGCGGGGCATGAAGCGGTTCATTTGCATTTATATGAACAGCACTCAAAACAACCTTTCTAGTGTCATTAGTCAGAAATAGGGTTAAGGGTCCTTCATCAGCAGCCTGATGGCGATGGTGTCTCTTCTCTAAGTCCATCTGCTTTTGAACTGAATCTAAATGGCACAACATGATCAACGTTATATTGTTACACAGGGTGTCCACGATGTGTCTTCACAATTTAACAAATTTATTACTAAAGGAAATGACTAGACCAATCTATGGAAATTATTACAAAATCAATAGTCGATATTGCCTCATTTAATCCACCTCTATATGGACACCATTATTTATATCCAGATGATTCTGGATTTGTTTCCATGTTACCATAGACTCATCTATGGTTTCAGTGGCTTCAGTGATCTTCTGCTTCAGGTCGTTGATGTACTGTGTTTTTGTTGGATACACGATATCTTTAGCATAACCTCAAAGAAAGAAACCCAGGGCAGTGACATTTGATTAATGAGGAGATCAGAGAATTGGACCATCCCTTCCAATCCACCGGTCTGGAAATGTTTGATTTAGGAACCCACCAACATGCAGTCCTCAATGTGGTGGTGCACCATCTACCTAGAAAATGATGGTTGGTTGGAGGTCATCCTCTTGTGGTGACACATTAAATCAAAAGGTCCACGAAACATTTGCAATAATTGATCTCCCGTTGAAGAAAAATGGACCAATGATTCGACTGCACATGATCCTACAACACGATTAAAACCTGAGTAGAACCAACCTGATTAACATATCTCATCAATTGTTTTTGTAATACATTTTTTTTAAACTGTAAAGTGACTTTGTGGACACCCTGTACTTTATAATGTTGTAATCACTGACAAAATTACTAGTGTCTGACAAATAATGTGCAAGTTGCTGCCTGGCTGGGGTCGGTAATATTAACGTGACCACTTTTCAGAGTAAGGGAGAAGATGCAGATTGATTTTGTTTTCAAGAATGTCCACATTTTTTTGGGTGACAAAGACAAAGGATGTGGCAACGGTAATCTAAAAAAAAAACTAACCTGATATTACAGTCCGTCAGATTTGAAGTGAGATGAGGTGAACTGAAAATATAGACAAGGCAACAATTGCAAAACACTGCAGAGTCATGGCGAAATTAATCAACACAGCCTTGCAAAGACAGAACTATCTCTAGACTTCTTGACATTAGTTTGTGTTTACTGGCAGTAGTCAAAACCAAGTTAGAGGTCACTTCATATTAGCTGATGGACCAGAGTTGGAACACTGTCAATGTCATTTCATCTCCATGAACGTCAGCGGCTTATCAAAGTAGTGATAAGACCAGACTATACAGTTTGTTGTTATAAAAGTGTTGCTTCACATCAACAGCCAAACTCTATTTTAACGCCTGAATCAATTTCTAATTGTGGAAAAAAAAATTTGACTTGCGTTTTTTTATTTCAAGTAGATAATATTTTGGTTGCATTTTAGAGTGGGGGGTTTGATGCGAATTCACAACAATCGGCATCAGTGGGTTAAAAACCGTATGAGATGATATTACATTAATTAAAGTTATTCATTAAAAAACAGTGAGCTTTATTGTTAACACAAAAATGGAATAAAGTACACTTAATTAGTAGTTTTAGCTATTGAACGTCATTAATCATTAACTTAATGATATTTTCCATTGCATATTTTATTATTACAAAGAATAATTTTCAAATTGACCATCAGACTAAATTATTGACTCTGCTAACTTTCAACAAAATGATTTAATGTGAGGATAATTATGTGATATTTTTTTGTTACAATGATGGATCTGTTTTGGGTTTTGTTTGTTTTTTTAAACTCAGCAATGTAATGTCATTTCATACTGTCAGTGTCACCACATGTTTTAGCTACATTTTAAGCAGAGTGAAAGGCGTGTGCAATTATTTAAAATTGACAGACATTTTTGGAAATAAAAGGCACAAAACTGTGAAAATCCATACCTTGGAACCCAAGTTTTACATTTGGTTTTCTTTAACAAACATACATTCATATTTGCAAGCCCCATACGAGTCAGCAGGTTCATGTTCAAGTTTCAATTTGCACTTGGGCGAAAGAGAGAGAGAAGAAAGTGAAGAAATCTGTTGCACATTAATCTAATTTAAACTGAGACAAATCCATTCGATACACTGACTACTGTTTAGGTAATATCAGGTTTTTCTTCCACTTACAGCTACGGTTAAACCCCAGAAACAGAGTAATTCAAGCATATCATGTCTGAACACAAACGAACAGTTTAAGAAAATACATTTTTGGGCTGATATTATGCAGCAGTGGGTGTAAAAACCTACTTATCTCTTTCCCTCTTTCTCATTCTCACACACACACAGATTATCAAACTGAAGCACAGATAAAGATGCAGAGTTCTGTAATTTGGCACTAAGAGACGTAGTTTTTTTAGAGTGATTGAACACAGATGGTTTTTACCCAGCAAGACAGATCATTTCAGAGACAAGATAGTCAAATCGCTGCATGCCCATACAACCACAAGATGATGGGTATAATACCAGCTGATTGCCAAAGAAAGAAGGCGAAGGGGGAGAGGGGAAGTGCACACAGAGGAGGGGGAGTGTGATGGATGTGGGAAGACTACAGAGGCCAACAGACAGCTAAGATGGCAGTCATGTAGTGCAGTCAAAAAGTAGATTAGCATTCCTTTGTATTTACGCCCAAGGTCAGACATCTTTGTTTGCTTATGTCTGTCCTTGCTGCTTAAGAATTTTGCTATCATTATCACCACTTTAAAAAAAAAAAAAAAGTATTCGATATGTAAGATAAGTTGCAATAATTTTGTCTTTAAGATCTTATGATATTATTCTGCTCATATGGTTGTTTTTTTTACTCCCATAACCATATACAGTTCCAGAAAAAAATATTAGACAACCCTTGTTTTCTGCAGTTTTTGTTCATTTTAATGTCTGGTACAACTAGAGGTATATTTGTTTAGACAAAATAATTGCTTATCCATACTGCTATACTGAAGTACGGAACGGGTTTTGTCTTGACACTCAATCAAGTACCTGCCGAACAGGTTCAATGTGCGTTTTGTTGTAATACAAGGTAATCGCTCTGTCTGCAAAACAAATCTACCCACAGGTATAAATAAAGTAACCTTGACAACAACAAAAACAGCTGATATCTATCCATTTTCCATCGTTTTCATGGTAATAACCAAAATCACTAAGTTCTTCCATCAATAGCCATTAAGGCTGAGAAATTTTATCGATTCTGTGATATATATTGATATTTTGTTTCCCCCGAAAGTATTGATTTCCTCTGTTCGCTTTGAAGGAAGAACAATTAGTTCAGCCAAACGCTAGTGTCTCTGTAGAGTGTTTCTAGCAAGTAACCAATCTAGATACGCTCTGTAAAGATGCAGACGTCTTCCTCTTCCTGTTAAAAGATTTAGGAGAATGGCAACAAATAGAAATCCAGCACCTTCATACTTAAAAGCAGATGAGTGCGAGCACTTGGGTTCAAGGAGGACAAGGAAAGGGACGCAGCGCCACGGCAAAAATCACTGCTGCCACATCATACAAAAAAATCATCACCGTTGTTTTGGTTTTTTTTGGTTTTATTTGTTTTTGGAAGTGGTGTCAGGTGTTGCTGAGATTACCACAGTCTCTATCACTCCATCTTAAATAGCACTCCTCTTCTGTTTGTCAGTAACCCCACCCCCCTTTTTTTCTGCTATCTTCTATGTGTCCCCCTTAACTCACTGCCGTGTAGCACTGCCCTCCCTGGCTCTTAATAAGAAAATCTAATAAAGAATGACAACTTAGCTTCCAGGGAGGGCTGGTGATGGTCATGCACTAAATAGTAAAATAAAATATGCATCAATCTCGTAAAAAGTTGACCCCTTGTTTGTGGTGTTAAACTACAAAAATAAATGCAGACAAACAATAAGGGAACAAGTAAAAAAAAAAAAAATCATTACTGTCACATTAGCGCATAAATGAGCATTAAGTTTCACTCCTGGAGGCAGTGTGGTCCACATCGCCCCGTATCCCCATTGTATTATAAATAGGAAACCCTGCCCCCCCCACCCTCGACCAATCGAACCACACACGTGCGCACCACCACTCCCCTGACCGAACAGAACATAAGTGTACCCCCCGACCCCCTGGATTACACACACCACACCAACACCGAATACAATGCATTCAGTGTTGCAATCAACTATTAAGTCGATTGCATAACCATTGTTTTCAATGGCTTTTAATGGTCTAATAATTTTTTCCACAACTGTATTTATTGCTGAGCAAATTTCATTTTATTAAAGTTGTATGAATGTGTGATATTTAATAAGATCAAGTGTGTAACGGTTTGATGATGGTGGCTGTGAAAAACATAAAAACACTCTTTAAAGCCTGTATTTCTTGTCTGTTTTTAATTAACTCTGGTTCAAACTCATACAAAGCAGATGACAGCAAAGCACCTGCACAGTTTTCCATTCGCCACAAGACAAAAAAAAAAAAACAGATGAAGAGTAAGTGTGTGCGATACAGCATGTCAGACTCCATGACCTCACTGGAGATAACAGCATATTCTACAGCAACAAAAACACACCGATTCTCATTTCATATGATTATATACCGACGAAAACATTACTCTGAACACCGATTTCTGCCATTAGATCCTCTGTTTTTAACACGTTTTATTCTGTGAAACACATCAACCTTGCTCTGTGAAATGCGATACACCAAATAAAATAAGTAAGTAAATAGGAAATATTGCACACTCATTTTTTTTTCCTCTGCTTGGGGGCAAGAATAAGAACATCTTGTAATTATTATTTTATTAAGAAGACGAATTTCAGTCAAATTAAATTTATTTCACATCATGTCAGTGTGAGAATTCAATCACAGTACAATTATATGGGCATAATAAATGACAATATTAGATTATAGCTAATGGTATTGAATTATTCACATTCACATAACCACTAATGGGGGCATTTTGCTAGTTAGTCTGCTGTCTGGTGCCTCAGGTTATTTTAATTTAAGAGATTAATTAAACACAACCAAAAGTAGATCTTGTTAAGTGTATGGTAGCACTGAAATGAGTTTCTAACTGGATTTGGTACTAGCAGTTATTGATTTGTTTTTATTCAGATTTTTTTCATTTTGAGGCTGTTCACAGTTTGTAATTTGTGCTGTCAGTTTTTACCGTGTCTAGAGACGGGTGAGAAGGCGGGTGACATGTGACAAAGGTTATGGCTGAGGAGACAAGCTTGTGACGTGAGCCTTAGCCCTCTCGCTCATGTTTGCCCAACAGACGTGAAGCCAAGGAGACAGCCAGACGCTGATTGAGATAGACGGTGAGAAGTGTGGGTGTGTTAGCGGGAGAAACACACACAGACAAGCAATGAGGGGAGTGGCTGGCTGACTGACAGTAAGGGCAGCCCAGATCTATACAGGCTTACAGTAGGGGTTTTTGGTTTTTGGTTTTTTTTTAAATCCGATTGTACCCCTTTAGAGTTGTATGAGGAAAGGGCACCATTTGGCCTTCAAGGTTTGGCTCAGCAATCAGAACTGACATTTAAATATGTGGACAGGCAGATTGAATCCACAGCAAACATCAGCAAGAAAGGTTACCACTGATGAATAACAACTAGATACATCCCCGTGCAGATAACCAACTACTCAAGAAGAACAATGACCAGCAAATAGAGTATCTTGTCTCTTTTGCACACACACCGAGCCAGGACCGTAACTTTTTATGTACTTGGAAGCAACAGAGTAGGGCTCGATATACATCTCGATATTCTGATGTCTCCTCTAAAGCACTATAAAAATGTTAAATTGAACCCTTTGATGCATAAAATGATACCAGAAAAATATTCAAGCAGACCCTTCAGTTGGTTTAGTAAACCTTTTATTTCAAACCACAAGCTTTGAAAAATAACATAAATAATAGAATGGTATGCATGTTATAATCGATCATTCATTTATCAGACAGGGGTAGTTGTTTGTTTACCTGCTTGACTAGTTTCAGCTACTTCCTG
>JAQQZY010000003.1:8171177-8194166 GCA_030068375.1 Ostorhinchus rueppellii | reverse complement strand
TTATTATTATTATTATTATTATTATTATTATTATTATTATTTCTTTTTTAATCTCCCTGTCTTTATTCTTTGCTTAGTTTTTACTTTTGCATAAATATGTATATTGTTCTTGTTTTGAGTTTGTTTTTTTTTTGCTTTCTATGTTTGACAGTTTCATATGTAAAAAAAAAAAATAATAAATTCAAAGGACTGTAATAGATAACATATTTGTGAATGTTAAGGTAGAGATAGCTTGCTCCTTTTCCAATAAAAACAAAATTTAAAAAAAAGAAAAATGCATTTTTAAATGTTTGTAAACTGTTTTTGTAGTTTACAGACTACTACCGTAAAGTAATTTTACATATGAATATGATAAAAATAATGGCATACTGCTAGCGTCTCTGCTGCCAGTGCTTTACTGTTATTTTACAGGAAATCTTTTATGGTGTATGCTCTGACTGGACTCTGGTAAGTGGAAATGTGGTAAATATACGACTCTGGTTAAAATAAGTTCCTTACTCCTTTGACGAATCTTGCATACTGATGCCACCATGTCTGCATTGCTGCACAGTGCAAGAGTAGAGAAACAGACACATGCGCACAGTTCGCATTCAACAGAGCACAATACCTCTTTTCATTCCTTTTTGCTCACGTAATTCTCTGGATAGTAGGTGGGAGGGAGACGGAGAGACAAAGAGAAAGTCAGGGAAGGGGTCAACCAAGGAGAGGAGAGATGCGCCCTGAACACAACGTGACTGCCGGGTCAAACTCCCTCTGGCTGTCTCAACTGTTCACCTGCCCCTTCTGTGGTGTACCGGGGATGCTTCTAGGAATATACCGAAGGGTCAGCATCAGCTACAGAGCAGCCTGAGGCATCGGTTCACCTGGGCCTTGAGACCTACATGCACCAAGCTTTTAATGCTCTGACTGAGGCCCCACTTTAGTCTCAACATATAGAGTGCCAAATAAAGCAGCTGACTACTGCATTACACACACCATGTGAGTTTCACAATACAGCGATAGTTTCTTGGTTTGAGTAATATACTGTATATTTATTTGTTTAGAGAAAAAAAAACAACAACTTCTCAGATGCTTTATTACGATGTCTGAGCACAAGCAGCCAAAAACAATACAATTAGATTTCTTGATTTAATCAGCAAATCTTTGAAGCATGGATGACCAATGCTGAAGAAAAATGTCACTGAATTAAACAAGCCTTCAGTAAAGTCTTAGACTGGAAGAAACAGAAACATCATGTACAGTGCCAACAGCCGTTAGAGATGGCATATTTCCTGGACCTATGACATCAAAAAGTAGTACTTCTCTTTGATCGTACTGTTTACTTGAATGTCAATGGATTTTCTAGTTCTGCCCCAATAATGAAATGACCAACAACACTGACAACAGACTAAACAGCAACTACACGCAACTGATTCACTGTAGCAAATGTGGTCAAAAAATAGTGAGTTTTCAGAAACTAAATGACAGAGAGACAGAGATGACGACCCCCACATAAAAAAAAAACATCAGTTCTGAAAATGTCCCAATCCATAACATGAGAATAAACAAAACTACCCTGGAAGATGACGGAGGCTTCAGCTGCATTCACTGTGCATATTCATGATGAGAGGAATAACATGAATTTCTAACTAAACTGTCGTATCTGTCCTCCTTTGCATCTTAAGCTGTGGCAGGTGACTGTGACTTTCCCATTAAAGCTGTGGTGGCATCTAACCCTTGAGTAGTCAACTGAAATGTTTGCTCCAGGCTCCTCGTGTGACTCAGCGGGGCAACGTGTCAAAAACTATAGTCTTTCTCTATGGCTTCCAGCTTTTGTCGCACCACAGCACAGCAGCAGAGTCCTACTGCAATGTGCATCATCATTTTTTATGCAAGGAATTCAAGCCTGGTCAGATTAGCTGACTCACCAGGGAGTCCCTTGAATATAATGAAAAATGCAGATATGTTTTATAGAGAAAGCACTTAAACCAATTTAAGAATGTGTATATCAATCACAATACTTAGAATGCTGACAAAGACGGTTTTCTTTACTTTGGCTCAGTCTTCAAACTAATGTTGGAAGTAGATTTCTTTGATAGGAATATAAATCACACGATAATACACAGGGTTGAATATGGGAAATGTGTTACTTATATATTCGACTCTGGTTTGGGACCTACAGTTACATTTTTCCTGTGACTGCTACAATTGTTGAGGGCAGTCGTCCCGTTCTTACACCAGTCTGACAGTCGATGTGTATGCAGAAAAGCCAAGAGAAAAACAACTGAATAGACAGCAAGGCTGGCACACACGAGACAACCCATAAAGTCTGCTCATATTTTCCAAGGGACCATTCACTGTCAAATAAACGACAAATATAATCCCACTTATTGCCTGGTATTACAGCTTGGCATCGATCCTTGGTACTCTGCCACGGTTCAAGTGTTCATAGCCTCTCTCAAACCTCTCAGAGACTGATTTCCAAACAGAGGGATGGAAACATTACCCTAGGTTAGCAGATTACATTTTTGTGATTGTTTCACATGAAAAGATGAATTCATCTCCGGGATTTGGCAGCAGACTGGCTTACCATTCATGCGCTGTAGAAGGCTAGTGTTTCGACTGAGGAAGGGGAGGCTAAAAGGAAAGCAGAAAAGGCTGCATGCTACCCGGTACTCCATCACAGCTGTCTAAAAATAATGGGAAATCTATCAAGTCTTAAGTGGGCCCACTGAGTGTACTGAGCAGATAGCTCTCACGAGTTGCTGTGACCTGAGCCAGCTGCAGTTTACCATTTGACAAGCAGAGTCAAATCAACTTTTATTCAAACAGTCAGCTTTTAATGGAAATCTGGACTTTTTTTTTTTTTTTTTTTTACATGTTTGTTTCTCGCGACTCTTTCTTGACGAAAAAGATTAGTTACTCACTTTAATTTTTATAAAACTGACAGAAAGAAAGAGAGAAACAGACCCTGACTGGCGGGGTTTGTTAGTGCTCTGACAGTAACACATAATCTCTCTTGAAAGCAGAGCATTGCTACGGTATAATCAGTCAGCCTGATATGAGGTACAGGAAGCCCAAAGGAACCAGAGGAAGCTGATAAGAGCGAATGATAAACCTGGGAGAAAAACAGGCAGGCAGCTGTGATGGAAAGATAGATGGGAGAATGGCAGAGGGCATACAGTAAATAAGAAAAGAAGGAGGACAGCCATAACAGAGAAAGAGGCACTGAGAGATAAACAAAGCCAAAATGAGCCCTGGGTGTAATGCTAACATAGTTGGAAGTATCTGTATGCAAGGTGCAGGCTCAAAAAACTGAAGTTATGGTCATGTTTGTGTGTGGCCAGTGTGGCCTGGCACTCCTTATCCTCTCATCCACTGATGGTATCTGCTCAGTTCGCCTCAATTTCTTCTGTGCTAGTTCTCCTCGCATCATCTTAAACATGACCACAGCAACAGACGACACAACCGTGGTGGACATGGAAAAGTACAGCTGCTAGTTCCAATTTGCTACAACGTCTTCTTGAGGTTCCCCAAATGACATCTTGATAACATGCTTATATACACTGATGCTGTGATGATTCAGGTTCAAGCAATATGTGATCTTTGTGGTTTCATGGTACATGTTAGTTTCTCACTTTGGCAAAGGTGGCACTAAAAATACCATCTGATGCTGCTTTCCTACTGCCGGTATCAGCTCAGCAAGGGCTGGCATTGCACCTTCACTGCAGGTATATTCCTCCCTTGCGGTCAGGTTCAGTGCAACTGCAGCTAAAAGTTATTCACCAATTGTAGAAGATGAAACTTAAAACTCCAAGCAAGAAATTCTGCTATAAACCATTCTATTCACCCTGTGGGACCGATGGTCATGCCAGCGTGATCAGATCACGTGGCGTCTTTAAAGCGCCATAACAAAAAACTCTGTCACGTGGAGCACTACGATCAACTTTACTCGAAGGTGCAGATTTGAAACTCTTTCGCAGTTTTTATTTGGCATTGATAGACCACATAAAACCAGAGATATGATTGTTTTAATTTGATAGAAAATATGTTTATCCGAGCATAAATGCAAACTTATATTCATGGGATGGGATGGCAGGCATTGCATCTCTGTTCAAACTGGGAAAAGTGGTCGAATCAGCCGATACTACTCTACGCGATGACGTTATAGGTTATAGTGAAATAATAATTACCTCTTCATATAGATGAAGTTGTGCTGAAAAAAAGATACCAATCATGGGCATGTTAAAACAGTTTTTATGTGGTGTATAGAGACAAAATCAAAAGTACTAAACGGCCAAAAGAGGCTCAGGACTTCAAGGGTTAAAGTAGTTTTGTTTTTTTTTCTGCTGAGAATATAGTTGTGTAAATTTCAAGTAGTGAATTTATCAAGATAGGACTTATTTGAAAATCTGCTCTGATGTTCTTAGTGATTTCCCACTGGTTTAGCTTGACCCCCCCATGTCACAACACGATGACACATACACACTGAGAAATACACCAACAAATTTTGACTGACCAATCTGTGATCTTGATCATTTGACACATTTTGTATTGCTGCAGCTAGCTTGATAGCTCAGTGAAAGTGGATTTTATCTCGTAGTACCTGACGGTCCCTGCAGTCATAAAGCAGAAAGGCCAAAACATCACGCCAACTTAAAGCCAATCAAGCCAATTCTGGCAAAAGAAAGGCAGTATGATGGTACCCGAGAGCATATTGTTCAATGGAAATGCACAAAGACTGGGTTAGTGTTGTATGTGGAAAAGTAGGAATAGAATGAGATTTGACTTCGTTCTGCTCTTGCTCATTTATTCAGATAGTTCTGCTGGTTTCTAGTGCTCATAGAAGGTTTGATGTTTATCATGTGAGGCTTTCAGATGTTCATTTCCTGTATTGGACTTTCACAGCTGCCGTTTATTGAATTAAATGCTCGACAGTAGTTATTGTTAATATGCAAGACTTACAAGAGGATCAAATGTTTTTGTTTTTTCCTTACATTTTTTTATGAACTTCACCGTAAGATAATGTTTAGCATTAGCTCACTCATACCCCCCAGAGCTCTGCACTTTTGTCCAAATATGGTCATTCCTAGCTGGGGATGGGTAAATGGATTAAAGAATGTCTTACAGCAAAATATGATGCATGTTTGCAATTTTCAGTCCAGCAGAGTGCCCCCTGTGTCTGTGTGTGATGGGTAGGTCAGCTTGCTGTCATATATGCATACTGCAGCTCTCTGAAGCATAAACACAGACATCCTACATTTAGTAACAGCAGTAAAGAGCTAAATGGCAAAATGATTTGTTATGGTCTGTTCGTGAATTTCAACTGAAACAGTCCGAGCCTCATCTGACCTCAAGATTCAAGTGACCTTATTGTCATTCAGGCACAATACCAACATGGTTCAGTGCAGAATGAAATCGCGGTTTATTGGCTCATTTCATAAACACAAAAAATACAAAAACACCTTAGGAGCATCAACTACCGAAATAAGTAAGACAATAAAGCATAAAGCATGTTGATAGTTTCAGAGCTCAAAGCAGGAGGATCTGCAGGTTCTGGGGGCTACAGGAAAACTACTGCACTATCTGATGAACCGATTGCCTTGCATTCAGTTTTATATTTAAAACCTTTCACTTTTGTTGCGTATTAAATCATTATTTGATATTTGTTCCTTCAAACTGTTGCCATCAGGCAGACGCTACAGGACCACACTGGCCAGGAAGAAACATCTACAAAGAAATCTTTCATCCCCTCTGCAATAGCTGCTCTTAATAATACAAAATAGACTGCACTGTGTCTTCAGTGTTTTAAGTTATTTTATATATTTTACTTGGTTTTTTTTGTTTTTTTTGATGAGTCGGTGTGTTTTTAATGCCCAAGTGCCTCTTTTAAACTTGGTCTTAAATCTGTAAACAAAAGAGAAATTTCTGTTTTTACTTGGAACAGCCAATAAATCAATCACTTCCATCCAGCCATGACATGGCCGTCACCAAGTCAGACTCTATGATAATTATTGCATTGAAACCATGGGCTTTCCTATTAAAGAAAATGAATTGCATATTATTTATAAAATGCTAGAAATTAGACAGTAAAGAATTTGGTTCTTTATTTGAAGCATAATCCTAACATTTACTTAAATAAAGAATAGATAAGAACAATGTTAGCACTGGATCAATAACCTACTTTAGAACAGCTCAAAACCCAGTTGGAGACAACAGTGGCTCAATCCACTTACAGGCCATTTTTAAGCACTTTGTTGTGGCACTGTCAAACTGAAACTTCTCTGACCCAAGATTGGCACAGGAGATGTGAGCCTGACCGATGAGTCCCTGTTCGTGGCTGGAGGGGGTAAACAAACCCACCATGGCTGGGGATCAATTTTTGCTCTGCTAACCATGATCCAAGGTTAACTAAGATGGGAAGAGGAGCAGTGGGAATCGAAGTCCACTGTTTAAAGAGCACCACACTATGACAAAATCTACTGCTGTGCTTCACTGATCCCTCATACTTTAAAATCCTCTACAGTTCTCATGGGAGGATGGTACTTCACAAAAATCAGATTCATATTCATTTACTTTTTGGTCCAGCATCATCCATAGGCCCTTCATGATTGAAAAGCTTCAAATATGCATGTAATCTCTGCTGCAACAGGTCTATAAATCAAGGACAGATATCAACAAAAGGTGTAGTCTGATTGTGGAACTGTTTTTACCACCACTGCAGATGAAAATCTGACATGACTCAGCAAGAAATACAGCTTACAGATGAGATAAAAATATTTATTCATGTTGTGTTTAGTAACGTTAGTAGCAATATAACCAACTTACAGTTCACAAAAGGAAACAGGCCATTACATCATATTCATCAATGTTGGAAATATTATGCACCCAAGTCATTAAAATACAGCATATAACCTCTATTTTTTAATTATGAAATACTGCATATTTCACCTTTAAGGATTTTTAAAGGTGGTTTAATCTGTGACTGCTGCTCCAAACTTCTGACACTATTGAAAACAAATGCAACAGAAGGTAACTTTCAGTTTCCTGCATGATCTCAGTAGCAGCAGCTTTGAGTAAGAAAAATTGGATTTGCTTATTTTGGGGGAAAAGTTGCACTATATGTATAGCACTATAATTATAATGCCCTCTAAAACTGCAATTCTATTAAAATCATCTCTGAGCTTGCAGTTGAAAGGGATATTTTATGTCCTTGTATAATGTGAAGCACAAACAGTGAATAGCACTGCTGCCCAGTAAATGTTATATCCTTAAATTGAACACATTCCTCAGGCCTTTCCTTAGTGCAGCCTCTGTCTATATGGTGGATATCAAGTTCTTTTTTCTCTACCTGTGTGTGGGTGATGACAATCGCAATGCATCTGCAAAGGAGGGTAGCAGAGCACCTCTGACAGCCGTTAACTTTAAGGGTATAATAAAATATTTTAGGCAGTGAATAAGCAAAATATAAAATTTCTTGTGCATCCCAAACAGATGGTGAAAAATGGATAAATCTCTGAAAACCCAAACCTCTAAAAAAAAAAAAAAAACACAGCAAGCAATTCATACAGTAGATTTGTCAATGGAACTAACATGGTCTCAGTCTGTGAAACAAGACATGTCTCCTTGTAATAAAAACAAGGCAGTGAGGAAAATATAGTGATTTTTTTTCCTTTTTTTTTTAACCGGAACTGTCTGTTTTTTAGTGAAACCAAAGCAGAAACCCTGACAATGAAGACACCTTTGATCTATGCAAGTTCTCACAAAACATCCAAGGTGTAATATCAAAGACATCACTGGCCCGGGTAGCAGGGCAATGCAGATGAGATCCCGCCCATCTGAAAATGTATCCCGTACAGTGTGCAGTTACACATTTCTTCGGGCTACACTGGGTTCTTTGTTCCATATGAACCCAGGTTATTTCAGAGACATGTCTGATTCTTACTTTTCCCTGGAAAGTCTTTTACAAGAATCTGACACGTGTTTAATTTGGCAGGAGAACGCAACAAAGGCACAAAGTCTCTGCAGAAAAGCATCATTATATATTACATCTAATGTGAGGTCTACAACTGATTTATCTTTTGGCACATTGAAGTCCACCAAACAGCAAGCCGCTATCGTATTTTGTTTCACTAACTGAATAAGATTTGCAGCTGGGACAGAGTATTTACATAATTATATTAGACAAGTGGCAACATTAGAAGAACACATGAGGCAAATGAAGCACATTTGATTGGAGGGTTTAATTTTCAGCCATGCTCTGCTGGTTTTGCCCAAAAACAAACCTAAATTTGCAATTAATCAACATCTACCTCCACTGTAATGGCACAAGATTTTCAGGATTGGAGATGTAAGTGAACTTGTTCAACAAAATCAGCCATGAAAACAGTTTTCTCCTACAAGTTGAATAATTTACATTAGTCTCACCTTGAGCCACGAAGCACCTTCAAAAGGGAAAAAAAAAAAAGACAATTTACATAGGCTGTAACAAATCATGGTCTTTGAACCTTTCTTGGGCAGGGGAGTGGTTTACTCGAAGAAAGTGTGGCCTAGAGCACTGTTCCAAATGTCTTCATGCTATCTATCTGAACTTTGATTGTCCCCCTGCCATGATTTCTTTGTTGCTGAAACATGATATAGAGACAGTTGAAAAGGGCAGACTTCAGTTTTTGATGAGGCTCTATTGTATTCTTCATTTTCCTCCTCAATTATCTCAGAAAAGATCTCTTCATACGTCAGCAAAGATTGATGAGCGCCTGTGTAAAACCCAAAGAGGCGGAACTGTAAATCGAAAGATCTATCCCGAGATCCAGCATCGTTCAGATGAAACCACAAGCTCGATCCAAAACCATCCAGACAATTAGAGCTTGTATTCTACCGTTATCATCAGCAACTTCATCATCAGGCCTCACAAAGCGACATCTGTCTGAAAAGTTCAACGCACGCCTTAAAAGGTCCAGTGTATAACATTTAGGGGAATTCGGGGTGAACAACTGAGAATCATTGTATTTTTGTTACATTAGAACAAACCGTCTCCATCTAAAGAGGGAGTAGATTACTGTTCAGTGTCTTCCATGTTGTCTTATGTTTATAAAGGAGCTCAGAACCAGGTGTAAAGACTTCAGTTCCAAAATGAAGCCAATGAGGAATCATCTTATTGTTCAATACCAGTGACATCACCAGGTGCTCTCCGAAAATATTAACTTCATAACTTTTAACTTACTCCCTTTACTATAACTGTGTAATGAATATTCTGATGTTCTGTCCTTAAATTACTGGTCCATCTGTGTTTTTAGAGCTAATAAAAGGCTCTTTTTGTGTCAGGTTTTGATTGACAGGGGTGACCGACAACTTGCACATCAAATCTGAGTCATTCTAGTGAACAAGACCCATTTCTTTCTTGATAAACAGCCCAACTTTAGCTGATGTTAAGTTGCACTCCAAGGACCATCAAATAATGGTGCCACACAAATGTTTTGCAGAATTTCATCATTTTACTGTTGTCATGACCTGGCTCAAGACCAAAGTAGGACAAAACACACCAAGAGATTTAACTACTAAAATAAAAAATAATTCTGTAAACCAGAAAATCGTGTGTAATTCATCTGTCCACATTATCAATATTATATCATATTTTCAGTGTGAATGCAGGGTGGTGCATGAGTGGAGATGTATGTAAAAGGAATAGCACCCAAGCTATCCACCATACCTGGCCAAGTGAGAAACAAACAATGGAAAAATAGCTCTGGGTTAAATGAGAAGGGAGAAAGCGAGACAGAGGGAGGGGCTAAAAGCTTCCAGGCTTTACAGACATGTCTTGGGTAATGGCTGAAGACTCAGCCCATGCAGAACCGAGAGATAGAGCAACGAGATTAGATCAGAGGAAAATGAAAAAGTCTGGGTGGTAACACTTCGTAGTAAGTCAGCATTTACCATGACTTTATTCGTGGCCCCTTGTCCTAGGTAAGCCCCTACCCTATTACCCTTAAAATGGCCACCTCTGAGCCCTAAACTACACAGATTCTGGGAAAACGTGAAGCAACAAATCACAGATTTTGAATTCAAGTAAACCATTGAATCCATATAAGCTATTTTTGAATATTTTATCATTTACAGATTTGGGGAAAAAAAATAATGTGTTCTTGCTCAAAGTTCTTCTGTTGATTGCACAAAATTAGAGAAGCACACAGAGTGCATACCTCCGCCAAGGTAGTGTTTGTACTTTCATGCACTAGATGGCGCTGAATGTACGAATCACCACCAAAATCTAATCATCTGTAGGATACCCCATTTCTGACAATCTGTGAAAATTTAATGAAAATCTGTCCATAACTTTTTGAGTTATCATGCTAACAGACAGACAGACAAACAAACCAACCCCGATGAAAACATAACCTCCTTGGCAGAGGTAATGATCACAGTATGCTGGCTTAAACCCTGTCCACCCACACTGGACCAGTGGACCCAAAGACTTAAAAATGTCACCTATATGGAACACATAACGGCAAACCTTCGACTTCAGACGGACCTGTATCTTAAAAAATGGACACCCATTTTAAGGTATTTGGACAAGTGAGAATATTGTCTCTGGTCAACTGGGCTGGACTAATTTCTTTATGTTAGGTTCTATTATTGTGGACTGTCAACTAGACTTATTGTGAATATCCCTTCACCTCTTTGCTATTTGAAAGTCTGTGATTCTGTGAACTTGCCAATAATTTGAGTCTTTGTACATGTCACAGTCTGTGAGACTTTGTCAAGGAACCTGTTCTAATAAATGCTCAAAAACAAAAAAAAAAAAAAGTATGGCTTTAAAACTAACAATCCATAGACCAATGGGAGATGTAAAGGTACCTCTAGCCACTTCTATGTCTATGCTCACATCGGACTTCCTCCTTTTTCCTTCATCCAGCAGGTGGTATCAAGCATTTATGTACATTTCTGTCACCTACAAAGTCTGAGCATGGTTAACGTGCTCTTACCAAAAATGCCTAGAACCTATAAACTAATCCCTAGTCATAATCAGACATATTTTTGCAGCCTGTATGTGAAGCAGATAAAGACACTAAATCTAGCCTATATAATCTGCAACTTCAGTACAAGACGTCAATAAATCTCACATTGAAACTTTAATTTTCTTGACTGTTTTTGTAGAGAGGATTTATTTTCATCTTCTCAACTATTAGTCATTTGTCTCACAGTGACTTCCTCGGACGCGACACAGCATGACAACAGCTTACTTCAGCAAACTAACGCTATAGACAGAATGACCATTGGCACCATTGGCAAGTCCCCCCCCCCAGGTTGTCTTCACAGTGAGTGGTGTTTAATGACTGGGTAATTATATAAAGTCCTCAACAGGATAATCCTAACTGCTTGCCAACTGAGCCTCGAAAACATTTCATCCGTCATCATGATGGGTAATTACAAGTAATGGACAAATAATAGTGCATGGTGAACAGTGTGTGAAAGTGGCTTAACCAGGCTCTGTGACAGCTTCCCACAGTGGTAGCATGTTCCACTGAGGAAAACTTTAAAAAGAAAGACTGTAGTACCTTTACTGACCCAGTACACCTGACACAAAGGCACCGGCTTGCCTCTAAACTAATAATGTTTTTGTGTTGAACAAAGACGCAAGGAGACAAAGAAAAATGGGCTTTGTTTCTGAATTTCCTGTTGAGGCTTAAATCAAATATAAACTAAGTGTGTAAAGACAGATTGTGTAATTCTTACAAGGTACCACCAAGCTTTTGCACTCCTAGTTTTGAGCCTGTAATAATTCTTCACAGATGAAAGGAAGATGGGCTGATAAGATGTCAGGTGTAGAAGAAAGTCAACTATCACCAGAGCAGGACGAATCTCCCCCGAAGGAGGGGAAAAAAGTATTTCTAAGGATGTCGTCTTGAAGGTTTGGCATTTGAGAAGAAAGGGACCTCTAAAAAGCGAATGACTACATTAATAAATCAATGAAGTGTCATTACAAACATGAAAAGCCGGAACGTACATACCCAAGGTGGAAAAGCAGGATGATTCATTGATGAAAAGTGGCGGGCGGTGAAGTGAGGCGAAGTTCAAGCCCTGGGAGGAAAAGGCACTAACTTATGCATACCAGTCTGTACAGATTGCGAAAAGGTTTCAACCTCTGAGACCTGGACTTCTGACCTAAGTCGTGATTCCCTTATAAAGAATACACAGACACATATTCAGACACCAGTCACACTGATACACATTGTAGCAGGCTGAAACATGAGCCCTGAGAAGGAATGCAGCTCCCATGACTGCATAATGGACTGTGTTGTGACACACTTTCTCTTATGCACTGACTCCTTTGCTAACATTCATGGGGGGCTTAAGGGACATGCTTTCACAGCATGTAACATACCCATGCCTTCATGTGACCGGATTAGCTAAGGCTCTATTGGACTTAAAATATCATTAATTGAGCCAGGCACCCAGGGAGTCTTCAAACACATGCAGCCAACCCATCTAAACCTGAAAATAAAGTCATGAGGAAGTTTCCCTGCCATCCTAATCAATAAAAGTCTTACTTTGGGACACAGACATGAACACTGCAAAAAGCAACTTTCAGTCCTTCAGGTAACAACCAGAAGAGCCAGAACCTTATTTATAGAAGATGGGTGACATTAACTTATTTATAGGGGTTGGCGCTGTGTGTTTTTAGGTACACACACTGGGATGTGTTTCCTGGCTGGCTAGCCCCCAGCTGTCACCCATCGGCTCCATTCACCCATGAACAGTGACAAGATGAAAACACCCTGCCCATACTGATCGAGCCGGATCATTGCATCTCAGGGTAGTGATTGGCAGCAAGCTCAGACATTTTATAATCAATATTTTTATTAAAACCCACAGCAAAATGTGACAATGGAAGATTTAGTTGGTGTGTGCTTGTTAAAGAGAAACTAAGACTGAACTTTCTGCACATTGAAAGTAACAGCAGAATATAGTCGATAAATACATAATTACCACTTTTACCTTTTCAGGGGTATTTTTCTTCTTCAGTTTCCAACATCATTATATTCATAGACCATATATTCTCTACTGGGATGAGATCCACAGGTGTGGGTCACCAGATAAAATCTGCTTTTCAATCATTCAAGAAAGACACTTTTGATGTATTTTTTCTCAGTGTTAATATTGTTTTAATTGCTATATATATATAATGTTAGCATACATTAGTACATAGTAACTCCACATTAATGTACCATTTGTTATTTAATGTATTTATAATGTGTATGCTTTCATTAACACACGCATAAGTTGTGATTAATCTAATTTGGCTCTTTAAAATGGCTACTGCACCTATTCAAAATATGAGAAAGAAAGGTAGGAATGTTGATCAAAAAAAAATTTAATATTGCCTTTTTTCTGACAAATTCTATATAAACTACATTACCAGTCAAAAGTTTGGACTCACCTTCTCATTTAAATGACATGAGATGGAGCGCAGATGGCCAACAAGTGCTCAGCATCACTGGGAATTCCTTCAAGACTGTTGGAAAACATTTCAGGTGACTACCTTATGAAGCTCATCAAGAGAATGCCAAGAATGTGCAAAAACCATAACCAAAGAAAAGTGTGGCTATTTAGAAGAATCTAAAATATAAAACATGCTTAGAGTTATGTCACACAAACTACATAATTCCGTATGTGTTCATTCATAGTTGTGATGCCTTCAGTGAGAATCTACAATGTAAACAGTCATGAAAATTAAAAAAAAAAAAAAAAAACCTGGTGAGGCCAAACTTTTGACTGGTAGTGTATGGGCTGTGATAGTATGTCTCATAAGTTGTATGTGCACATACTGAAATTATCCTTTGACAATGTTTTAGTTTAATCTCCAGAGGAGAAAACGGCTTTAAATACAAACCCTGCAAAGTACTTGGACAAAGCGGTGTTCCCAAATAGTCCTCCACCTCTGCAGAGTCTTATCGGCATCAAGTTAAAATCATATTGTCCTATTCATGTTGCAAAGTCTTTCATAATGTCCAAGATCCTATCATCCAAAACATTTCCCCTCAAGATATATAACAGTCAGACAAAAGAATACCAACATCTACACTCTGGGGCATTCTATGTCAAAGAAAGAGACCCAAATCTGGGTGAGCTGGTTACGTGCCGTTCTTGTTTCAGCTCTTCAGAATGGGTGCAGGGCCGAGCATGAGTCTCAGTTTACAGTACACGAGAAAAAGGAAGAAACCTAAAAGAAATGGTAAGGTAGATCGTTTCAGCTCTGTGCACAACCTGTAGCCATTGGCTAGGTTTTCAGTAGGCTGCATAATTAATAAGGTGATGCAGGGACACTGGAGTCTCTAGGGAGATTGAGATTAAAAGTGGGAAAACAGCGGGCTAAGTGGAGAGAGATGGGGCGAAACTAAGCACAAGGCTGAAGACAGAGTGAGAAAGCACCAGAGACCAAGGTGTGTGACAGGAAAACAAAATCAGGAAATTGGGCAGAGCAACAGAGGCAAGGCGGACAGCATACAAACAAGGTGCTATAGCTTCTTACATACTGATACTTCTTCACGCCAACACCCTGAACACACATCATAAAGAGAGGGTCCTGGTATATGCTCTGTGCAACTGTTCTGAGCAATGTTCTCTGTATGATTTATAACCTTTCCCTTTTACAAGACTCACACTTGTCAGTGTAAAAAACAAAACAAAAAAAATATCAACTGAAAAAAAAAAAAAACTGCAATAAAAGTAATAGAAGCAATATTGGGACTGTCTCATTTATGCATTGTCAAGTTTTCTTGTAAGAAGAAGGTTGAAGTGACATAGCAAACTGTTAAGTATTTCAAGTTTCTGTCTATTAGCATTGGAAAAGATAAGAAAATGTTTGGTATTCGGTGTTCTATGTGTCCTTCACACTCTCTTTGTTCTATCATGTCAAACCTCATCTCTTTAAAAGAACTCATTATCGAGAGGGGAGAAGTTCAAAGATACTCGAAGAAAGCAATTAACACATACAAGCCAGACTGAAGGATTCCTCTGTGGTACAGTCAGCAAATGTTTCTGTGGAAGAAGGAAAGAAGAGCAAACGTGTTGACTTGGAAAGCTTTAGGATGTATGGGAAATATCTGCCTTGTACAGCCATTAGAGTTTAGCTGAATATGCCTCCAGTTCAAATATCAATATTTATAAATCACATTTTTAATGGGTCATTACAGTACAAATATCTAAACGTAGTAGTGCCCGGTAGCGGAACAGCTTCATTAAGCTAAGTGGCTGTAAGCTAAGCATTAGTGCTTGGATGGTGTCATTTTGAAACGATTTGATATGAACCCAAATGCCAGATCAAAACAGCAACAACCAAATTTTACCGCTAGGTGTTGCAATTCCACTAAGCAGATGCTGCCAAGTGAAAATAGGAAACCCCAAAAGAGTGCAGTAAGTCCAGTCCGCTTGGTAGCACTAATTCAACTTTGTCACTCCATACATAACACTCGAAAGAGAATCAGCATCTTCAACACTGGCATCACTCGAATAAAGTGTGTGGGTGGTTTTGGCTACGCAAGATTAAAACAGCACCGTAATTAGTTTTGCCATGACTTTTTTCCTATTCACACATTGAACTTCACAGCTGCCATACTGGTCCAGGTCAAGCTTTCTTTGACGATACGACTGGCATGTCTCTTCTAATGTTCACCATTCTCAGTTGATAGTTTTTAATGTTGTGTTGTCTGCATATTACACTCTGGGAACTTGAGATTAATAAGAACCCTCCCTCAGTGTTTATTATATTTCAGTCAGAGAAACTCTGATATAACCCTGGTAATAGCCTCATACCGACAATACCTGATCTGAGATGTTTTGCTTAATGTCATTAAACATTAATTCCGTTTGATTCACACCTCACAAACTTGAATGTGAGAGACTGGGAAACAGAGCGAAAGATCAGTTTACAATTGCACAAGCCAAACTGAGGAGCAATTTGCACTGATTTTTTGTAATTTATACACAGTGCTAGGCCATCAAGGCTCTGTAACAAATTTTTTTAAAGCATAAAGTGTTTCTTGAGTATTTACTTAGTTTTTTTCAGTATAGTGTCGACAGAACTCCTTATAATTAACACGGTTTAGGTTGAACTGAGATATCATATATTCACATATTCAAAGTCACCTTAACACCAGCTGCTAGTTTTTATTTAAAGATCACACATCTGACGTACAAATATTTGTGACAGAATCATCAGCCAATTAAATTTGGATGTTAATTGACAGGGCACCTTCTGGGCCCAACAACAACAACAACAAGCCCTATGCTACCCCAGACTCTTGTCAGGAAGATCCTACATATGAACATGAACTTAAATCAAAAGGAAAATGGAATTGAATTCACTTCTTTCAAGGTGCTCTTTTGGAGACGAGAGAGAAATAACAGAGAAATGAAGATCTACACTCAAACTAGATTCACTAAAACAAGACAGGCAAAGGTTTACAACATTTCAGATTGTAACTATGAGCACTATGAATAGCTAAGAGCTAGCACTGAGTACAACACGCCGTCTTTACTTTTTTTTAATACGAGTAAGGAGACATGAAATGATTCTGGCTTTTGCAGTCTGAATAGCTTCACCAGGGCAGCTCTTAAAAACCAACAGTCTGCGCACCATATAACATTAGTAGTTCATATGAAAATATTTGGTGAATGTCAGGTAAATGTGCAGCTGAATGAGCAGGGGAAACATGGTATAAGCATCCACAATCACAGTTATAAACAACTGGCACACCCTGAAGCACTTTGACAGCATCCTCCTTTTGGGACAAAAAAATCATCTTTCAGGGGGCCTGATGATTCCAGAGATTTGGTGAATAGAGGCAAGTACTTAAAGTTGTTAATGCTGTTCGCTGAGCGTGATGCTGACTCTGCATCATCTTGCCACAGTGTTTACAGGGACATCAGGAAAAACTCAAAATAATCTAATAAATGTAATGGGTGAGGTCATAAATGATCAAATCAAAGAAGACAGGAGACAAACCAAGTTTGTGGTAGTCATGGTTGATGAGGCGACCGATTTCAGGAACACAGTGCATCTGTCATACATCCTCAGTTACATGACTCAAATAGGGTAAAGAAGAGATTTTTGAACTTAGGAAGACATTATAGTTTCAAAAAAACAAACTCAGGATCTAACAGGGTTGGTTCAGGACCTGCTGGAGAGCAACAACTGTAAATCAAATTTAGTGGCCTAATGCTACAGTGGGACGGATGTAATGGCATCAGAGTTACATGGACTACAGGCTCACATAAAAGTCCCTAATGCCCTCTGTGTGCATTGTTAGGCATACACTTTGAACTACATGTCTTAGGGAGCATCCAAATATAAAGGCAAGATATTTTTTTGAAATTCTCTGGATTATCTGTTATGTTTTACTCATTTTCCCAAACATGCCAATCTACTGGAAGAGTTTTGTCAAAGATCCCTGCTGCGTGTCACACAGATGAGGTGGAATTTTAAGACCAGGGTAGTTAGCACTGTCCACAACAGAGTTGAACTGGTTGTGCTTTTCCAGCACACTTGACAAAGATGGAGATTTTGACTAGGAACTTATAACACTGTGCATCTGGCTTGTGCTGCAACAACAAATCAATTAAATCAATCCAAATTGATTCTTAAAATAGTTGCCAACAAATTCGGCAGTCGATTCCTTAGGTCTTGAGTATGTTAGTATTGAAGCATGCCTGCACGGTGTGTAAGCGTAACAGAGGAAAGCACGGAGCAGCATGGTTGAGGCTTCGGATGCTGGGCCCGATTATTAAAGCCAAGTGTACATTATGTTCACGGTGGCCATGGTAGCCCCGTTTGCCAAAAACATAGTGCACTCCTTTGTAACAAAGCTTTAATATGGAGAAAAAAAATAAAGTCAAAATCCCACAGCGCACTAGGTTTCGGGCAAACGGGGCTGTCATGGCGACCACAAACATAATGTAAGCCTAGCTTAAGATAGCCTACATGTTGTGAGTACTTTAGCCCACTAGCTGGTTAGACACTATTGTCGTATTTATAAAGCTTTCATACATCTCCATTTAGCAGGCCACTAGACTAACATTACCTATTGTTGACTGGAACAAATACATAAAATGCTAGTTTGATAGCCTATAAACAGAGCTGGTTGAATACTATAGCTTGCCAGTCTCTAGCCATAACAAGCCTAGGTAGCCAACTAGTTCTCGCCAACTATATGTAAAGCCATTGTGGGGATGTAATCATTAGTGACTTATCTGCAGTTTATATTGTTTTGGGTAAAACACTGATCTTTGAGAACTGAGTCTTGTGTTTATCCGATGAATCAATTAGCTATTAAAATAATCTACAGATTATTCGATTGTTAAAATTAGCACTCGTTGCAGCCCTACATCTTGCATAGTGAAAAAGTTTTGACTTTTTTCTTCTTCTTCTTTTTGTATACTAACATTTTTGACATTCGTGATGTGCTCTTTGGTAGTCTACAAACCGAGACCTTAGACGTGCAGTTTAGTCCGTCCAGAATTTCAGACTTGTGTCAGTGTTGAAATGGACCGAGCTGAATGCAATGATATCGCAGTGTCTTCTGTTACCATGGAGAGCTCATCTTTGCCTCTCAGACAGATAGAAAATTATGCAAAGGAACACAACTGGACAAACAACACTGCCGTCTTTGGTGTCTCTGTTGAGAAAGACTTGATTAATCAATTGAAGCAAAAGGACTACTACCTGAGAATTTTATGAAATGCTTTGTTAGAGAAGACATTATTTACAAGTGACAGATGAATGATTTAGTATTTGTGGAGTATTGTTTCATGCATATTCTGGTTTGCAACTGAGAAGGTGCATTATTTGTATATAGCTGCATTGACATTACCAGGCATGTGTAACATTTGTGTATGTGCTTTACCGTTGCTTACCGTAGACCCTGACTGAAACTCCACATTACACCACTGGCTGGATTTTACAATGAGGCTGATTTTCATGGAAAGGGCCAAACTTTGCTCCAAATCCATAAATATTCCCCAAATTACATCCATGCACATGACACACACGACACTGTTGCTATCCATTTGGCAGTGCAGTTTGCAGTGAATCCCTCTTTGCAGGTGCTTTATGAATTACACACTATAATTTTGTCTCATTTATTCTGGTTTTGCACCTGCAATAGTCATGGAATCATCCTATGTACTGGTCCAAAATGTTCGGTTCATCATGATGCCGTGTTGCTGTTTATTACTAATGCGAATAAAGTGAGAATTGGCACTGAAAAATAATTGACAGGATTTTGTTCTAGAACTCATTTAAAAGCGACGCAACCTGCCATGATGACAAATGGTGATTCCATTTCCCATCCTCCTTAGGTTCTGCAGATTCTTCACCAGCAAAAGCTCAGACCTCACACTGTGAACAACTGTCCTCGTCAATGTCATGTGCTCAAGACTGGAATTATCAGTCCACTGAGCCAAGAAAGAACAAACACAAAAGCAATAGGATACAAATAGCTACCTGCCAAACACTGATCTGTTTACCTCCAGTTGTCCAGGCAGCAGACAATATGGATACTTTGTGTGATATCTCTGGCAATAGATAACAAGATGAGATTAAAGGAAGTGGGCTGTCCTGTGACGCTCATTTATCTCGTCTGTCCTAACATCATTTACTAGGACACCTTATGTTACTGTAATACTGTTGTTGGTGCTAGGAAGGAACCAGCTCAAGACATATGGAGATATTAAAATCACATAGGAGGTAAATTCCTTGCCTTAGGCCTTCATAATATGTGCAAAGTTTAGAATGTATGTTAACAACACTGAGTATTGCAATGATGACATGAATGGAATTAAATAAAAACAGGTTGCATCGAATCAACACCTAGAGTGAACCGAGCTCCCACCTTTTCTGGAAATTAGCATTAGTCTTCCTTCTCTGGATACTGTTTTCAGGTTGCATTTTGAGACATGTGGGAGGGGTCAAATATGTGACCAACAGTTGTGATCACGGATTCCTGTTCAGATTTCATGTGATGCAACTCCACTGCTCTACACAGTGACTGAAATAAAAGCTAGGACAACGTCGGGTCATTTATTTATATTTAGTCTTTTGAGTTGAATTTACTTGAAATTTCTGGTGTTTTCCCCTGATTTCGACTACTGTACTTCAATTGTAACAAATTCAACAAAGTCATGAAAATAACAAGTACTATTTAGTTTAGTATGAAACAGCTCAGTGGACTGCATCTATTGTGTAACATCACCGGTGCCTTAATGGCCGATATCGCTACGCATTTCACCTCATTCTTTAAGATAGGATTGCAACGATGCCATGGTGTTATGATTAATTACGATTTTAAATGTCATGGTTAATTAATCGCCAAGGCTGCCAAAAACCATCTCATACAGTACAGTAGATTAAAAGCAGAACCAAAGACACGCCTCCTGCAGAGAATGAAAGCACCATTACACAATGCTTCATTCAACATTCCACAAGTGAAAATGACAGATGAAACAAGCTGACCATCTGTCTGGGGCCGGACGTATTTCTGAATAGCCTTGACCATGAATACATTTTTTGATGCGAGCTCACCTTCATTTCCACAGAATTTGTGTTTGCTACCGCCATCTACGCAACTTCAGGCTACTATTGCACAACCCATTTACAACAATCTGGCTGCATAGCTATCGTAGAGTGAGGCAATTCTTCTCCAGCAGTTCGGAGTGTCATATAAGCTTCAGGAGGGTTAACTTGTTTGAAATTCAAGTTTTTATTTCTTTTTGATTTGGTGTATGATGGTAAAATAGTGCACATTCAATGTTGCTCAGAACACATGTACCATCGCTGGTATAACAAAACAGATAAGATAATGAAAATAAAGTGAAATACAATACATTAAAATAATAAAATACAGTAGGGGAATAATTGTCATCATCATAGCCAAGCGCGAGCATTCATCCTGCACCACATTCATCCATTCATCCTTAATATTCTAGATGAGCTACTTTAATCGAGGCATTCATGTTGCAGACTTATCAGTCCAAATGATATAAATCCAAAAAAGCTCCCAGATTGATACCGCCACCTGATTTCTGTTGTTTATCCTGTTAAGTATAAACTCATATGAGGTAGTCTTTATCATGGTGTTAATCCATTCTCTCAGTTCAGGGTTTTTAAGTGTTTTCCAAAGACCCCTTAAATAAACATCCTACCCTCTCAAATGACACTTAGTGAAGTTTCAGGAGGTAGGGAAGAGGTAAATCAGCCTCACAACAGCGGAAGACAGAGAAATCAGTAACGTGTTAAGTTTCACTTTCACTTTGCAAAGGGACATACGAACGTATGGTCTGTGCACACCTATTGTAAAGTATGCACGGCATGGACCACACCCACACATATAAACCCTCTGCAAAATAATCACAGTAAACCTTGATTATTTCTGACAATTGTAACACCAAAATCTCTAATCATTACATCTCTACTTTAAGAATGACAGGTGGAAAATTATGATTACTGAAAAAGTGTGGTTATGTTGAGACCTGCTACAACATCTTCAGGTGTCATGTTGATGCATTTTAGGTCAACTTTTGACCTAATTTAAAAAAAAAAAAAAAAAAAAAACAGGTCTGTGACGCAATTTGGCCTCTGAACCAAAACCTCTAAGGTAATATGGTCTGAAGGTTGCATGCAAAAATGCACCACCTATTCAGAGAACATTGTGGAGAGACAGAGTCAGGTTTGTGTCACATTCGGAATTGTAGTTTATTTAGGTATTTTCAGCGCAAAATCTTCTTGTAATTTGACAAATATGTAATTTCCAGGATGAAAAAAACACTCCTCTCTAGCCACTGACAACTGCAGCTTTTCTCATTCATAGTATAAGCTCAACATGGTGAGGCATGATCAGCATCTTTTGTTTCTTTCCTTTCAGCTTGTTTGAATACAAACTTATTCACATCAATAAGTATGCCCTTGTCCTTGTCTGTTCTGGTGGGTGTGCGTTTATGCATCTGTTTCAATCTGCAGGGTGCTTCCACTGAGGCTGGACATCACAGTACACCATGCTACATTAAGCACCGAATTGCTGCTGATAGAGATCTTTTCCTGTTTGCTGACACTTACGACTCATCTCATCACAGCCTCATGACCATAAACTAAGAATATACTGTAAATACGGGCTGCGATGGACCAGCCACTTGACACTAAGGAAGAATTTCAAACCTCCAACAGCCTGGGTAGGACTTGGAGGACCTTTCGTATGTACTAGCTGTTTAAAAAAAAAAAAAAAAAAAAAAAAGGGGGGGGGGCACAAAACACAGTCACCAATGTAAGAAAATATATTTATGCTTTTAAGTTAGTCAGGAAAAAAAGTCTAAAACTGTTGGAGTAACTGAAACCTGAAATTGCCATTTTCAGACGACACAGATTGGAGGACTTTGAGTAATGTGGGCACTGGTAACACCACTTTGAGACTCTCTGATAATGGGAGTGATGTTTAATCAATACTTTATCAGCCTCCCAGCTATAGCAATACATCTTGGTCGGAGGCAGGAGCTTTCCTTGAGACAATTAAAAGCCGTTATCACCATTAGCTACAGCCTTCGGATAAGTTAAATGGCAGAAGGTGAGATAGCTTTTTTCACCATTAAGTTAACTTTGCTGTTTTCTCTTGGTGAATGCACCCCCGATAGGCAGAGTGATTTGGAGTCCACACACATGCAACCCCTCCACACACACACACACACACACACACACACACACACACACACTTTTATTCTGGAAGTATATTAGCCGGGACGAGGTCAATGGATCGACATGCGAGACAGACCCTTTTATCGGCTCTTAAAGAGAACAGTGATCTGTAATGACTCCCTGGATAGCAATAGTGAGAAGAGCATGAAGGAGGAGTAGGGCAAACACTGGACATGCGATCCACGAACGTGTGTGTGTGTGTATGTGTGTGGGAACGGTCTGGAAATGGGGGGGGGGGGGGGGGGGGGTTGGGGGGGGCGGGGTGTGATTTC
>JAQQZY010000003.1:8099902-8110213 GCA_030068375.1 Ostorhinchus rueppellii | reverse complement strand
TGCAAACTCCACACAGAAAGGTCCCAAGGTCCCGCCCGGGAATTGAACCCAGGACCTTCTTGCTGTGAGGCACGAGTCCTAACCGCTGCACCACCGTGTCGCCCTAGAATTTATTTTAAATATTCCTAAAAATTAAACCATTTGCTCAATAGGAGAAATTTCAAAATGTACTGAGAGAATAGACCTTGTGCTTTCCAGAGACATCTGAGCATGCTCAGTGCACCACCACCGCCTGTGGAATGGGCGGGGTTCCTGTGGGGTCTTGAAAAGTCTTGAAGCTTCAAAGAAAGTAACATTAGTCTTATCAATTCCACTCATTCCAACCTGACAATTTTACTGAAATTAGGAGTTACCAGTTAACCAGTTATCGCAAATTTTGCGACCCCCTGTTGAGAAATGACCCAATGGTTGGAATTGAGATGTTCGAGTAAATAAACACATTTTCCTAAATAATAAGAGTCACAAATTTTTGCCAGTATAGCTGTGAAATGGGCACTAAATTCTGTTCTAAGTAGTTTTGAAAAGGTCTTAAAAAGTCTTGAATTTAACTTGTAGAAACATGTAGGAACCCTGAAGTGGGGGAGGGGCAGAACACAGAGCAGTGAGTGAGAACCACTCGCTTTAAAAATAGATAGTTTGGGTCGTTTTTTTTTGTTTTGTTTTTTTACAGTTTTCCTTATTGTTTTTTGTTTTTGAGTTTCCACTGTGTAACTCTTTTTTTTGGAGTTCAGCCAGGTGCCAAAAGCAACTGGGCGGATAAGAAAAAAGGAAGAAAAAAAAAAGAGCCCCAAAACTAGTGGGCCATAATTCAAATCCTTGTTGTTCAGTGTGTTCCAGTTCGCAGTTCATGTTCAACATCGCAAATCTACTACTGATGTACATTCTGAGTGTCGTATTTGGTAAAAACCTGTAAAACTTCAATTCCTCTCTTTGTCTTTTTCTGTTATTCTACCCTGTTTTGACCTAAAACACACAGTAAAACAAAACCGCTGAAGAAAAGGAACACAAACACAAACTCACAGCAGCAACAGACACAAAGTCACAGACGCACGTTTCATTGGAATCATGTCTCAGGGGTTAAAGGGTTAACAGCTGTTTACTTGTTCAGTCCAGACGAGCCTTTCCGTTGGGTACCTGTGATATCACTACAGACCTTGCTCAGCTGTGTTGTTGTGTTTTTCTGTTGAAGTCTGAATGATTCATACCAAACCTTGGTTCAATCAGTCGTGGGTAAATGAGTCCATTACACGAACACGTGTCAGAAGTGCTTGTGGACAAACCTCACCGTACGGGGTCTCCGGTCTTGGCTGAACACCTTCACTGCTCGTCGCCCTCTGTCTTTCTCTGAATGATCTATGCCTTCCCTTCTCTGCTGTCCTTGTTCTAGTCCTCCCCCACCGGCCACTGATAAGGCACACCGAGCATCCATATAGTTCTCCTCTCGTAAACAAGACAAATGACGGCTTTTTGCCACTGTGAGTTTTTGCATGATTTACGGCGGGCTCTTGTGTGCAGAATTTTAAAATCAATCTGCTTAATGTTGCATCTCGCTCACCCTCAATATCTCCATCCATGTTTCTATCTGGCTGTCGCTCTTCCCTTTCTGTCTTTCTCCCCGTGTGGATGGCGGTCGGATCGTGTCATTCAGAGTGAAGGCATGCCTTTATTGCTGTCATTAGTTCCGCTGTGTTTCAGCCTGCAGACAGGCATTATTTTGAAGGTCATTGATGACCAACCCAGGCCGTAAGAGTGCCGAATGATTGAGGACAACACTTTGCTGCCATGTACAGTAGACATAGCGAAGATATGTGTGCGTGCCTTTAAATCTGTTTGCCTAGCACTGAACATACGGTGGGTTCGAGCACATTTTTCCTTCACTTTCTTTTCCTTGGATTAATGTTGAAGCTAAACAGGCGCTCACTTTGCCTTCCTGCTTAAAAAGCTGAATATATTAAGCTCTTATTTTCTGATTTTAATCATTCACGCAGGAATTTAGCACTTCTTTCACATATTTCTTTACATCCAACATCCATATCGTTTAAAGCAGTGACTAATTAAAGATGGAGGCGATATAATGTAGCCGTGCATGGATACAGACCACAGCGCTGCTCTCTGGGGTCAGTTCTGCTATCGATTGGAATAGATCTCCCCTCTGGGCCCAGTCTTACCTCCATGTGCTTCAGGCTCGATAAAGCTTTTAATTGTTTAAATTCCTCACGGCAGAGAGAAGTTATTCTCACCGAATGTTTTCAAAGTCTTTGAGTGAACTCATTTGGGCAGTGCAGAGAACTTGTTGCGCCCAGGAGCACAACTGAAGAGCTGTCTTTTTATTCCCTGTGCTCTTTAACTCTATTATAAATCATTTCTGTCTTTTTTTGTCTGCATTTGTAGATTAAGGTCTGAACTTTTTGCTTGTGATTGAAATGTTTATAGTTGGTTTGTAAAATCCTCTGTAAAAGTATTCAGTTTTTCTGCTGTTCCTGCTTTATCAATGCAAAATCATAAGCCAAGTGTGACGAGTGTAAGAATTGTGAGGTGTCTTTTAGTGTAAAACTAACTAATAGGAGACTAATTATACAGTAGTGTGATGCATAATATTTGTTGTTGGGTTTTTTTTACCGTATTTTTTGGATAAACTATGATTTTTGTGCAAAAACCAGTCAGCGTGTTTTAGTTGGAGCCGTTTCTGTAGATGTTACAGTCATTCTTGTCAGTGCAGATTTAACATTTTTCAATTTAGTTTGACATTATTTCAAGTTATTTCTGTCTAAGCTCATAATCCAGCACTGAAACCCCAACCAGTTATGCAATCAGCACAATATGATATTAATATGGTCATGTTTTCTCTATTTTGGTGTGTAATTCCAGTTCTTTATGGATATTATTTTAAATGAATGGGTGAATGAACACAGTTTGGAACTCTATTGATATTTGTGTTTTATCTCGTAGACGCTCATTTGGTTTAAATGTACTGGATTATTTATTCTATTTTTCTGCCTTTTTCTGCAGAAACTTCAGTGAAGGTAGAGCGACCTCAGACAGGGTTTAACAGAACATTTCATCTGTCAGTGTAATTGGTAACTGCACTTAAATCAGAATGGTCAAGGCGCCCCAGGTAGTGATTTGAATTCCCGAAATTCAATACAGAATTGTCTTGACACAAAAAAGTCTAGACTAGGCAGGTGTTGAGAAACGTTAAGGATTTTTAAAATTTAATAATTTAGTGTTGTTCTGACCTGAGAAGCACTTACTGTGGGATTTTTAGAATTGGCCTGTGTTTTCAGTGGGGCTTACCCTTCACACAGACCCCTCGGAGTGTTTCCACTGTCTATACCATCATCCCTGTGAACACGACGCAGAGGTCACAGGCTCTCACCCAAATCCAATTTATGTAAATCCTTTTGTTTTCTCAAGCTTTTCCATTTTTCATGATTATTTGTTTAATATGAGGCTGTGCGCCACAGTAGCTTTCATTTTGCATTAGACAAATGTATTTTGTTAGAAAAACCACAGCACAGTTTATTTAACTCTAATAAGTTCCATTTTGCATAATTTCTCATCTGACTTGTCAGCCTAATTTGGTGTTTTTTCTGAACTCTTGGGTTAATAAGTCTTGGAAAGAGACTGGGAACAGATTTGACGTTGCTAAGTTTATCTTCTCTTCTTGCATTTCTATCATGAAACCTATTGCCTAATGTTTCAATTACAATTACACCCAGGTGTCTGACACGACAAAAAGGTTATGTATGCTGTACGCTGAACGCCATAAGAGCAGGTGTAGAACTAGATTAAAAAATAACCTCCTTCAGTCATTTCTTTTTTTTTTCTCCATATATGTTCCTGTTGTGTATTATAATGGCTATAGTTACTTTGATGTTTTTCTGGAGCAAGATGATGGCTCTGACCCAAAAACTAAATGTTCTTTTACCATCTGATGTCAGATATAAATGGTCTGATCATCCCCCCCTGTGATTTTTTTTTTTTTTTTCCCTCTCCCTCTGTTTCACACCAGGTGCGTGTAGGAGAGGTTGGTGGCAACACTCTGGGTTTCTATGGCTGCCAGATGAACGTGGATGGATCCATGATTGTGGCTCATGCTTTTAATGGAGCACTGCATCTCTGGTGTAAAGACCAGGACCGGAAGGTGAGAGTCACGACTTCATTTACGTTTTCAAATTGTACTGATATTTGATAAGTATGGGAAGCTGAAACATGTTGAAATTGTTTCTTCAAATCATACAATCAATTTTGATGGTTTTGTCTATGTTAGGGGTCAAAACCGGCCTGCCAAAGGTCCAGTTTGGTTCAGGATGAATTTTCAAATTGTAAAAATTACACTGAAAATCTAAACATTCAAGGGCCCAGTATGTAACAGCATAATGACTCCAAATGTTCTTGGTTTAATGTAGGGGAAAAAAAAAAATTACACTTGCTTATAAGTAATGACAACTCCCATTTCTTTCTGTTTTAATGCAAAAAAAGCCCCATTAAATTCTCAAAATATTTGCATTTACAAACTATACTTTAACAGTAAAATATGAATAAAATTAAGAAAATTACAGAAAATTAAGTGCAATTTTAACGATGTTCTTCCTGTTAGTAAATGTTTTGTGCCTTTGTAGATTTGATCCATAATTCACATTGTCACGACCCGGCTCTGAGGTTGTGACAAACAGTGAGACGAACGAGGTGGTAACAACCAAACAGGGATTTATGAACTGAAAAGTAACCATAACTAAACACAAAAACAACAAAAGACAGTCAGCTGAGAGGTGGACCAGGGCAGGATGGTCCAGGACAGGGAGACCAGAGCCGAGCGAGAGAACGCCCAGGTTGAGCTGCTTAAATAGGCGACTCCGTCACAGGTGCCACTGATCAGCTCACTTCTCCGTCTGAAATATAACCTAGACAGTGCCCCTGGTGCCCAGGAGGTGTGGGGCCATCACAACGTGGATAAATGATAAGTTGAGGCATAATATTGTTAAATTTGTGCTTCTTTCCTCTTTCCCTGATCACACACCTGAATCACTTCTCTCACCAGTGAACCATTTCAAAGTGTACTCCATCACAAGCAGACCATTTGTTTACATACCAAACTGATACGTCACTTGGGCCTTTTTGGTAATTTTGTTGCAAAGTATTGTGGGAATGCGAATTCCATACAGTCGCAGTATGGCCGCAGCAGCAACAAACACATAAACGGCTTCATTACTTCTTGCATCTGCGGCTGAGTGGAAGTCCGAAATGGCCTAAGTGACCGTTTGGTTTCAGTTTGGTGTGTAAACAAACAGACTGCTTGTGATGGAATACACCATGAGGGAAGTGATTCAGGCTGAGTCCTTTACAGTTCTGATTTTAACAAACTGTAACCGTCATATTTAAACCCGTATCTGACCTGACCCGCGATAAATAATCCCGATATCCGAACTGAACTGGAATGAAAATCAGTCAGAGAAGCAAAATTAAATACAAACGTTTCTTGCCACCAGAGGTGCACAATCCCAGCTCCATAGAGTAAAAGTCCTGCCATGTATTTGTTCCAACTATTCACTGAACAGCACATTTGGACACAACTCCTTGTCCAGGGAGATGAAGGGGTAATCAGTGGAATCACCTGTGTTCAGTGAACAGGTAGAACTAATACATGGCAGGACTTTTACTCTACGGAGCTGGGATTGTCCACCTCGGATTGCCACGATAATCGAACAGTGACGTGCAGATTCAGTTGAAGGCACAGCCAAAGGAAAACGTTGCTTAACACAGAGTCTGAACACAGAGTTTGTTGGCACATGATGTTTTGTAGTCTAATGTAAACTGCAAATTAGACCCGCCCCCTCCTGCGTCTGACCCGACCTGAACCTGTATCTGACGCAGCACAAAATGTTTCACCCGTTTCATTAAAATTTGCGGTTCACCCACCGGTACCCGAACGAGTGCAGGACTCTGGATTCAGGTGTGTAGTCACGGAAACGCTAATGGATTTGTGATACTTAGGTTATCACTTAGGTTTTACAGATTGGATAAAAAATTGGTGATGAATGTCATACGCTGCTTTAAGACATTTCAGTTTGTCTTTTTTTTTTTTTTTTTTTGATAATTTGTAAATATGAGTATTTCCATAATTTAATATTATTTTTTGGGGGGTTATTATGTATAGGCTATTATGTTATTATTTTACTAGTCCAGCCCACTTGAGACTGCACTGGGCTGTAGGTGGCCCTTGTAATAAGTTTGACATCCCTGATCTATGGTCTGCACTACACATTAGAGGTCAGCCAGGGACTTTTTAAAGCTGATATCAGTCTGACTCACTCTGTCAGTGTAGGGGTAAATATTTCCGCTGCGTTCTCCTTCCTTCTACAATCTGTATCATCACTTTGAAAGTCCCCCTCGATTTATGAAAGAATAACAACCTCAGAGCTGCCACTGTGCTGTGAACATGGCAAAGATTGACAAAGACCTGTCTTTTATTTGCCCTGTTCTTTTGAAGGGATTTCTTTCAGTTTAATACCATGACACAGCTCCTTAACTAACCCAACAACCCAGGTGTCAGACCTCTGTACAGACCTGGCACCACGCTAACGAAGTGTGGAGATGATTAATCTACATATATCACTGCCTCCCTGAGATAAATGGGACCGTTTTGTAAATCATCTACTTTTGACTTGATCAGAAACGAGATGACTGTTGACTCAAAGTAATAAATACATTAATGAATAACTCCATCTGTAAATAAATCTGGAACTGAGTATTAAACTGTCATAAAACTAGTCAATGTAAGGTGCTAGTATCAGCCTGATATTACCCATCAGCCACTATCACAGCCAAGTTCTGTCAGTACCGTCTCATGATTGCTGATTGGTCATTGACCTCTTCTACAGTCTACAGGGTGTCCCGAAAGTCTCTTTACAATTTATCAAATTTATTATCAAAGTAAAGGAATAGAAAATCTGTGGAAATGATTACAAAATGAAAAGTAGATCTTGATGTTTGTTTGGTTTTTTTGGCCTCCTTGAATCCACCTCTATATGGACACCGCTGGTTACATGAAGCACATCCAGACTGTACTGGATTTTGTCCACTCCTCCCTTTAGCCAACACTGTCCCTGTCTCCATAAATGTCACAGGGTTCTCCCCAGACAATGGAAAAACGGCGCTGCGCCAGGGTACTGCTAGCTCAGCACCACTATACTCATTTTCAAATTTTTCTATTTTCCCCTGATAATTTTACTAAAATCTACTGAAATCCATCAGGTTTACAGGGATGCGCCTCATTTTCCAGCGCCATGTTGTTTTTCCTTTGAAATCTCATGGAGTTGCATCTATCGCGAGGTTTTAGCACGAGGAACCCCTTGTTGCTACAAAGCAGTTGTATCGATATTTTCATTTAGGGTTATTCAGTAGGGCTATATTAGGGTTGGTCAGTACATCAAATTAATTTAATTAAGGTTTGCTTTCTGAAAATTGCGAAAAATGTCCAAATTGCACAATCATGACTCTTCCTGTGGAGATGTTTCTTGCTCAGCCTGTTTTGCTACATGAGAATTGTAACCGTTTACTTCTTGTGATGTATGAATTGTGACTCCAGTCAGATATGGCATATGGTTTTAGTAAAGAAAGTGGATTGTAGTTTTGAATTAAGTTTTGTTTTCAGTTCATGTAGCCAGAGAAGACTTAAAAGTCTTGAATTGAAAAAGAAAAAAAAATCTGGACTTTATTTTTTGTCTGTTATCACCCAACTCTAATATTTTCCAGTAATACAGATTTTCTTTCTAAATCTGTAGGTTTTCTGTCCTTCCATCAGGAGTACATATTACCTATCGGTGCTGGGATCTATGAACTTACTTTCTGTTGCAGCTTTTCCCTTTCATTCTTCACCAGCCAAATCTGACCAATGAGAAGATGCTTTTTGGGAGAGAGTTGACCTCTTTCTGTTCCTGTTTTACAGAAAACGCATAAATATGCAAGAGCAAACAGCCCTCCACTGGGCGTTTCACAGGGACTTAAAGGCTATTTCCTCATTTTCATAAGAAATGCATGACTGTCCTGGAGCGCCACAAGCAGGACCATGTTTCAAATAGGATTTGGAGTCAGTGCACTGCTACACAGCTACACTGTTTGAGAGACTGCTATTAGTGTAATTAGTCACAGCCCATCTCCTGTCTGCCACTCAGTTTGACTGGCTTAGCATGTGCCTTTGTTGGATGTCCCTGAGAAACAGTCAGGTCTGAAGTCCCAACATTACATTCAGAGATAACTTCATTTCATTAAGTTACACCCCAAAGAGTTTAGAACTAATTCCGATGTTTCAAAGAAGATTGATTCAGCAGACAGCAACACCTAAGTTCCAGTCAAACTACTCCCATGAGGTTTTTTTATGGATGGAGTGAGTGATGAACGTGCGGAAGGGGTCTCTAGATAAATTAAAGACTAAAAGCTGTGGAGTCATTGTTCTGATGTTGTCCACACAGGGGGAATGGAGGCCTGGCGTTGTCATATCTGGTCACTTTAATGCGGTCCAAGACCTGAGCTGGGATCCTGAGGGCGAGTTCATCCTCAGTGTGGGCTCAGACCAGACCACCAGACTCTTCACTCCATGGAGGAAACATGACAGCCAACAGGTTTGGGCTTTTTGTTTTTCTGCTACTTTAAACATACAAACAAATGAATCTGATTTGTTGTCTCACTGGCAGATTCATCATGAGATACTGTGAAGGCGTGTGTTTGTCATCGTCTTTGTTAGCAATTTCTTCAAGCATCTCTAACACATCTATGGGTCAGATTCATTTCCTTGGGACAATGTCTACAAACTGTGTTCACTGTTTTAAGAAATTTTGTCCTTTTGTATTTTTTATGAATTTTTGAAATATTAGAAATGTGCCTTTACTTATAATGGTCCATATTTTTAATAGCTTATAAAATAGAAATAGTTAGAGTAATCAGTATAGTTATGATTGAGCACTGATAGGTAATCATATGGACTTTGTTTTAATTTGTTGAGTTCTCCTTCAGTGACAGTACCATCCACTTCTATTGGGAGATTGATCTCCTGCATCCAGACCACAGGACTCTTAGCCTGGCAGGCCAGACTATCCATGAACTGTATAGTCTGGAATCGGACCATTGACAGAGCTGAGGCCTGTGGTTGGATTCAACTGTTGTCTTTCAAACTGTTCCTGCAGGTAATAGGCCAGTTCTGTGACCAATCGGAGTAACCGACAGTGCTACAGAGCTACAGGCGGAGCCAGCTGGTATATTAGACTTTTTACCATAGCCGGTCGGCAAAACAGCAAATCCATCCTTCTTTAAAATGAATGACTTGAGTGCTTCTTTCTGCTCAACTTTCAAAGAAAAGCCCAAGTCTAACTCTAACAAAATCGATGACAAAAGCCGATTCAAACGAGCGTGGTTTGTTAGCCACATCCATCTTTGTTGCTCTCTATGGTTGTTCTGCTATCTCACCCTCGCACAGGCCTTTTATCATCATGCAAAGCCCGCCCCAACAACTCGCTACACAGACAGAGCATTTTGATTGGTCCGACATACTTTGTGTCGGACCAATGATGGGCTCCTACCGTGCGATGCTAGACCACAAGCTTGGCAAGAATATTTTCTGCCGCTGTGTGGTCTAGATTTCTAGGCTGCAGGACTCTAACATAGCAGCAGAAACCGACAACCTCACAAATTCAACTTATTGATTGTTGCTACAACATGCTGATGAGCCACAGGTCCCAGCGTTCCTACGCAAATATGAAAAGTATGGAATTTGATTTTATAAAATTCCAGGTCTGCAAAAGGATGGAAACAAATGTATGGAAAAATATTCATGTTTCCAAGACTGTTACCGCGGTTCTATTTTCTAAAACATAAAATTATGAATGTCTAAAAAGGAAATGTTTCGATCTGTTTCTTTAAGGTGCTTGCTAGTGCAACTAAAATGTTTGTATGAGAGCACATACAGTAGGCTACGTGTCCCAGAAAACATTTGGGCAGATTGACACATATTTGCTCTGAAATATGTGCAATAACAATAAAGCTATATCTAATCTAAGCTATATTTAATATCTATCTAAGTCAGGTTTCACTACTGCTTCAGCGGACAGGTGATGTCCACACTCTGTTAATGAGTGAGTCATTCTACGTGCCTGGTATGATCATTGGCAGAACTCATAATGGGTGGATGTAAATTCTCTGACTGGCTCATAAATCATTCATTCATTCATTTTCTATACCCGCTTTATCCTCACTAGGGTCACGGGGGTCGGATGGAGCCTATCCCAGCTACTTAGGGCGAAGGCGGGGTACACCCTG
>JAQQZY010000003.1:8070886-8088449 GCA_030068375.1 Ostorhinchus rueppellii | reverse complement strand
TAAGATAAGATAAGATAAGATAAGATAAGATAAGATAAGATAAGATAAGATAAGATAAGATAAGATATACTGTATTGTCCCCGGGGGGGAAATTCATTCTGGGCTACAGAAAAAAACAATAAAAACAAGAAGACATCTCAGTGCAGACACATAACAATAAATAACACTGCAGACACATTACAGCAGTAAATAACACCAACCATACTATGACATGGCATACTGAAGCATGGGACAGTATACATCACCAATAGATAAATAAATAAATAAAACTACTGCACAACCCTAAATCCATAAAATATGTGACAACATCACAAGAATTAAAAGCCAATCTAATTAAAAATATTATCAATCAAAGATGAGACACCACCATCAATAAATAGGGATATGATACAATGTTAAATTGATATCAGTATGATATTAAATTAAATATTGATATTAAATTGATATCAATATTGGTCTAACATCAACCTTTACCTAACCCAACTATTTCTGTGGCTACAGAGGACCTATATTACACGAGACATCGTCGCAACAGACGGAGGAAACCGAAGCACCTCTGTGGAATTAGCCGTCACCATCACAAATGTAAAAAACCAGCCACCTCAGTGGGAAAAGGAGAGCTACAGTGTGATCATCCCTGAGAACACCGCCCGAGACACACCTATAGCGGTACTGTGTGTGTGTGTGTGTGTGTGTGTGTGTGTGTGTGTATATGTGTAAAGCTTTGATATCAGTTGTTAATATTTCTGTAACTCTTGTCATTTTTGGTTGCTGTAATTGACTGAATGTTTGTTTACCTTCTCCCCTGGATTACTGTGCAGTGTGAGCATTATTCAGACACTGTGTTGTCTTTGTGCTAAAAATACACCACTGAAGACTTGTCAGTGCTGAAAATCTGTAAAGGTGTTTTAGTTTGATGCTTTAGGTAAAAGCTGTGATTGAATCACATGTACTAAGCAAGTTTCGTGACTCCAGGCTAATTAATCCATTCAAAATGTGTCTTTTGATGTGAAAAATATATGGCTGTCAATCCAGAAAGCGAAAAAATCTTTCTTTTTTTTCCTCACCTCCAAGTTCTCCACACGGGGATTCGCTTTCATCATTGGTTATTTGAGAGCCGAGAAAGTGCCTTTGCTTGTTTGTGCTCTATTTCCTTTTTAGGTAATCAATCACCGTAATAATTGCCATCAAAACTTGATTGTGTTTCTTTTACGTTACAAAGCAAAAATACAGTGTGACCTATTTACAAAGGAGCCTGTCATATGTGAACAAATGCCTGTTGACCTACCTTAACTCTGCTTCTTGTTAAAGAGAGAGTTGACGAGGGTATGAGTGTCCATCAGATGAGATCATAAGGCTTGACTAAGTCTGCCAAGTGGGCTTAAGCTGGAGACAAGCAGATTCTCAGGCTTTTATGTCTTTTTCCTCCAGGATGCAGAGCTGCTTACTGAGCTCACTTTGTCTCAGCTGAGGGTTGTTTTTCTCTGCTTTCTGCATTAGTCATCCCCATTGTTGATCTACAAAACTCATCTGCTGTTGTCTCATAATGTAACGTTCCTTTTGATTTAGACAATCAAGGCGACCTCTCAGCTGGGTGACCCGAGGGTGACCTACAACCTGGAGGATGGGATGGTCCCTGAAACCAACATGCCAGTTCGTTTCTATCTCTCCCCCAACCGCGAGGACGGCTCAGCATCCATCCTAGTGTCTGAACCACTGGATTATGAGACCACTCCTTTCTTCTCTCTTCGAATCCGAGCCCAGAATGTAGCTGCAGTGCCTCTTGCAGCTTTCACAACAGTTTATGTCAATATTACAGGTACCATTTTTATTTTTTCATTTAATTACTTCACCAGTTAACCCACAAAGGCCCAGTGCTCCTTCTGTGTCAGTTGTCAAATGAATTTTTCTCTCAATTTAACCTTTCTTGAGCAATTTATCACTATTTATTATGATATTACCCTCTGTATTTCAGTTTTTTCTGAAATTCACATAATTTACTATTATTCATTTATTGATTATGCAGATTTTCATAAAAGCTCAGATTAAAGTTGAGGTTGATTATATCAGATACAGAGAAAACAGAAGAAAAAGTAAATTTTTCAGCAAAGAAAAATTAACTGAGCATAAACCAAGTGTCTTCATCCACTGTCATTTATCAAACTTCATGGGTTTTACTGGTGAATCAATGTTGTAGAAGATGATGGTGATTCCACGTTCTCTATGGAGCCTCTGATAATCCAAATGGGTTATATCTGATGTCCATGAAAAGATGATAAACTGCATTTCACACCAAGTATTTACATGTATTGATAGGATTAGTGGATCATAAGTTATTCAACATTTTAGATCAGTAGATACTATCGGCTGCCGGTGGCTGTTTCTGTTTTTATGGGTTAATGGGCAGTCAAGTCATTTATCTATTTATACACTGCTTCCCATAAAGTTAGAATAAAATATTTTTACTTCGTCTTATGAAATGATTGTGATAATGTGATTTCTTCTTGAAAGACTAAGTGTAGCAAGGACTCAGTATGTGATTATTATGCCTGATCAAAGGTCGTTTCTCAGGTGTATAAATAGGGATAAAAAGGAAAGGGTATGAAAACAAAGTTATTTCAACTTTTGACTTTTTTAGCTGTTACATATAAAGTTAAGATCATGTGCAATTGTCAGAATATTCAGGTCACTATTTAAACAGTATTTTAAAATATTGAAAGTCCTAAATCTTTAATGTGCCAGGTTAAGGAGACTTGAGGCAAAGGACAGTCTATTACTGATTTATTATATGGAAATTAACATGTCACCTTGTTATTAAATTTATCTTCTTTTCCAAGATGTCAATGACAACGTGCCATTTTTCACCTCCTCCATCTACGAGGCCTCGGTGACAGAAGGAGCTCAAGTTGGGACCTCAGTCCTTCAAGTGTCTGCCCATGACAAAGACCTGGGTCTTAATGGGGAGGTTTGTGGTGATTTGTTTTATATTCATGTCACATAAGCTTAAAAATGATGGCATTAAGTGGAAAACTGCACAGCTACACCTACGGACTGGTTTTTCTTCGCTAAGCCATCATTGTTACGCTCGAAGGAGCATTCTGTAACATCAGACCACAATGCCTCGTCGGCGGAAGCTTTTGTTCACAGTTGTCAAAGTGTTGTCATGGTGGTTTTGGGAGCTGAGCCACTGCAGCAGTCTGACTGACTTTGATAACATCGGTGGAACTCTGTATCGATCTAATTTTGCCTGCAATAAAAAGACTGTCTCAGGGAATGTGATGGAGACCTCCTGACATTTTCAACTACAAAGCCTTTAATTTATGAAACTGTTCTACAGGTTATTGTTTTAAAGAATATACTCTAACTTAATACTTGAATTCCCTTTGCTCCACAGATTACCTACTCTCTATTGAGTGACAGCAGTGGTGATCACCATCTGTTCCGCATAGATCCAAAACTAGGGATCATCTACACAGAGGCCGTGTTTGATCGTGAGGCACGCAGCTCCTATTTGCTGGAAGTTCAGTCTGAGGATGGCCAGGAGTCAGCTCGACCAGGAAAAAACAAACAGCCCAACACAGGTAGAGGACAGTTCGTCAGCACGAGCCATTTTTTTCCTTGTTAATTAAAAGTTAGTAAGTAAAGAAAATAAAATGTACTTAATTTGATATAAAATCATTTGGACGTTTGCCTCTGGTTAATGTTTCAGTTACAGTGTTTCAAATACTAAACTGCTGTTACAGTGATATTTCAGTTAGGTTCTGAGAAAGTGTCTGACTTGCAGAGTTAACTTTGAGGTGACCTCCACCCTGGTGCAATGGCCCATTCATAAAAGGCTATATTGTTCTTTGCCCAAGCCCACAGGGCACTGATGAAAAATAGGCTTCTCCCTCTGCACTAACTAGGCTACACTGGCACTATATTACATTCATTTACACCTTGGGATTGATTTTGAAAAGTGAATCTTAATTTGATTTATTCCACTACCAAGGCCAGGCAGCCTCACTCTCCTCTATGTGTTTTAATTTTCGAAGTTCAATATTTGAGTAGTACGGCCTGTGTTTGTTTACCTGGTTCTCCCTGTGACATCTTGGCAGTAATAAAACCTCTGTTTGTGTCCCAAGTGACGTAATATGACGTTTGTATTCAGAAGTGGATCTTTGCCAATGTTTGTGAATGAGATATTAGGGTTAAAGGGTGATGTTTCGGAGCAGCAAAGCCTTCTCTCCAGGGCTGCCAGGGCTGCTTAGCATTTGCAATGAGACTTAGCTGTGTCTTATGCTACATATCTCTTCCATCCAGAAGGGCTCATCTTCTCTGCAAACATTACCTGTCTCTCTGCTTTACCCCTTGGGATACAACAAGAAGAGTAAAACGCAAAAACAACCAAAGAAAATAGAGCCACATTTCACTACCATCATCTCTTATTGCAACAGCTCCAAATTAACATGTCACCTATGTGTTTTGTGAGCAGATAATTTACTCTTTCTAACTAAAGAAATAAACAGTGTAATGAGGAGGGCACCGATAAGACACAAACACTCGTCATCTTATAAATATTTAACCTTCCCAGTAGAGAGGTTCTTTATCTACTCTACAAAAAAAAAAGCAGCTTGTTGAAGAGGTTCAGCCCCATTACTGTTTCTCTTTCTGTTGAAATCTGTTACCCCTGTTAAAACAATAAACTCTTGACCAAAATGAATAATTTATGTAATTTACAGCACATCTTTGTGAATAATGTTTTGTCTGATTTCCTTGTCAATGAGCCACATTGCGTCGGGTTAAGTGCCTCTTCCCCACAAAAGAGTTACAATAAATTGTAAAATCAATGAACAGATGGAGGGAGAACACACATATTTGTCGAGCTGTGTGTGAGCGAACCCTTGTGTGTGTGTTGTGTTGTTTAATCTTTTGCCATTCTGTCATTCTTGCAGACACAGCGTATGTGCGGGTTTTCATCAGTGACGTCAATGACAACAAACCAGTCTTTGCTCAGCGGCTGTATGAAGTCGGCGTTGATGAAAATGCAGATGTGGGCTTGACTGTTGTCACTGTTAGCGCTAACGACGAGGATGAAGGTATGTTTGATGAGGCAGCAAACTTGGAAGGTCCCAAGGAGATTTTACTGATGCCATTTCCTAGAAGTAAAGGTTAAAGAAACTAGTCAACTAGAAGCTGTGTAAGAGTTTTTTCTGAGCTGAAACTCCATGAAAGTTTCTAGATTCCATGCTCTTCATTTTTTCACGAGACAACCTTTTCTTGAAATGACAAAATTCTGCCAGCAGTGAGTTGTGTGACAAGTAGACAGTTTTGAGAACTTACTAACTCGAGTTAAACTGAGTGTAGTTCTACTACTGTACTTCTATATAAATAACTGTATATAACTATATTTGGTAGTAGTTTAGTGTTTCAATCATGTCCATATTTGTATAGTAATTTGAGTAGTTATAGTATTTTCTGGCCATCTTTTGTGTCATCACCTACTGAAAGTACAGTCTGTGTATTTTAAACCAAAAAGAAAATTGACTTTAGTTTGACTTTACAATCTTCACTTTGAGTGCATGTTTTTGACCATATTTCCTGGGCTTTATTTTCACTTACCGTGGTGCATTTTTCTCTTTAGCAACCTATGAACTTCAAGAGTTTGCCACAATAAATATGTGCATGTATTGACTTTGCAGATCATAAGTCAGATAATATAGATCATGTCCATATCTAACTGACTTTTCTTTTCTTATGAAATATGTGAAAGCTAGTCTTTTTAACTGCTCTGTGCCCTGTAGCAAAAAAATAATGTCAAAAGATTCTGTATAACTTTTTAGTCTATAGCTATCAATCACACTTTCCCTTTTGTGCTTTATTTGAGAGTTACATGACTGAGTGTAATTTTCAGTAAGTTGTAACTCAGTTACCTAACTTCCAAATGATATGAGAGTTAGACTCTTGTCAAGGCTGAGTTATTAATTCAGTTCATATTAGTATGAATATGCCTTTTGAAGGTGCTATACAATATTTTTTTCATAAACATACTTATTTTCTACTTTTGCTTATTTCGAAAATATACAGTAGCTAGAAACCATTCAGTATTTTTTTCAGCTAATTGGTCCTATTTTGTTATGTCTTCCCGTGGTCCCTTTTGCTTTTTTGTCTGCTGTCCGTCATGCGGTTTGTCATCTTTTCATTTCCAGTGCAAAACAAGGAAACCTTCAATGTTTTTCCACTAAACTAACGACTTGGAAACTACTCTAGACGACTCTTCTGCTGTGAAAGGGCAAAATCAATGAAACTAAGCTAACATTAGTAGCAGGTACCACAGGGGATGTACTATTCTCAGATGACTCTTCTTTATCGTATTTTTGCTTTAATGTATTTTGAAGTAGTTTTTAGTTGACCAAACCACATTCTCTCTGGGGCAGCTTTGCTGTAATTTGGCTTCTTCCAATGTGAAGATGTTAGTACCTTGCAAAACTGTGCCTTTTCATCAACACTGCAACTAGGCACCTTTTTATAAAGCTCCTTTGTAGCAATATTCATTAAGTGACCCTGTAAGCAGTCTTTCCCAGTCTGGTCTGGGCTTTGCTGAAACCATGCAGTGTGCTAGATTTAGCAGCATTCATTTGAGTGCTTGATAATACACTGTAGCACATATGTTCCAAAAAGACTGACACGCTCCCACACAGTAGGTGGGCGGGATTTAAGCAATAAAGCGCTTGCTCATCCTCGGTGCAGCGGTAGCCTAAGATCCCTTTATCAAGCATGTTTAGGTCCGTTAATCAAGTATTTATGGTGAGCGGGGGTGCAGCTTAAACCAGGCTGCAGTACTAATGATGAATAGCTGTGGAATAACACCAACCCCCAACATTAAAGTTACAATACTGTTGCACTTGTGCCTGAGAGGCCACGCTCAATCTGTCTTGTTTAAAAACTCCACCCTGGGCCTGACTGCTGTAAGCCTGCCAGATCACTGTGGGAGGCACGGAGCACTTTCACAGCAAGGGTTGTGTTAATAGTAGAGATTAGTGTATTTACATGGGATTGTAGATAGTTTAACCCAACAGGATGATCGAAAGCCAAGACTTTACATTACAGGAGTCCATGTTATCATTCTTTCTGGTGTTAAACCTTTAGATTGGATGGTCTCCATGGATACAAGATAAGGTCAGATATTGACTTCCTCTTTACTAAACTACATCCTCCACCCTCTCTCAGCCCTTAAAATCATTCCCTAGAGGGCACTATCAGAGTGTATTACACTGTTTTTCAGTCTCTTGCTCCCTTTTACTTTTTTCCAGCAGTTTTTTAATTAGTATCTGATTAAAGCTGACGAGACGAGGTACAAAGTTTCCATTTAATTAAGTAATCAAAACAAGAAGGGGATACATGAAAACCTACTAATGCTCAGGCCTTGGAGGAAATGAGGTGGAATACCCTTGTGGTTATACAGTTCTGCTGCTGCTAGAGCTATACCGGGTAAGATAAAAGACAGGAATGCAAAGACTTAAGGAATGGTGCATCTTCATCTCCTTCTTTCATCATTATATTTCACTCACTCAATAATTCATTTTTCCTTTGTTTACTATAAGAATCAGGACTTGTTCTATATTCACCATCTTTTTTTTTTTTTAATATCTGCCACAGGTGCCAATGCCAAGTTGCGCTACCAGATAACCTCTGGGAACAAGGGTGGTGTCTTTGACATAGAGCCTGAAGTCGGGACAATTTTTATTGCACAGCCACTGGACTATGAACAGCAGAAGAGGTACAAGCTCCTGGTCCTCGCCTCTGACGGGAAGTGGGAAGACTACGCGGCTGCTGTGGTTACCGTGGTTAATAAGAATGACGAAGCCCCTGTGTTCTCCATGAATGAGTACTATGGATCAGTAACAGAGGAGCTTGATGGGTCACCCGTGTTTGTACTACAGGTGAGATGCTGCAATGGGTACAGTTGTGACTGAGGAGTTACCCTGTGGTTGTCAGTAATTACTATAATCCATAGAACTTTAATTACCCCAGAGGACTTTTTTTTCCCCTCCAATCTGCTTTTTAGAATTTGTGCAGCCCTATGTGCAGAAAAGTACTGCTTACAGTGTTGTTTCATGGTAATTCTCTCATATTTCACACTCTATCCTAACTTGAAATATTATAGGATTATTTTTCCAGTAAGTTGAAGAGACAGTAGTGATTTATTTTCTGTGGGGGAACTACAGCAGTGAGAATGTCAGAGCTACTCTAAGACCAAATGCAAGAAGCTCGCCTGATCAGAGCTCATTGCTTTAATTTTGGTGGTCAGGAAAAAGAGCAAACACTTAAATGGGCTGTCGAAAAAATGCAAAAGCAAAGAAGACCCTCATGACAGCTGAAAAGAGATAAGAGGAATTCGTAATTTAGGTTTGAGTGGATGAATGAATATTCATTTTCTGAAGACACTGTGTTTGTCTTTGCAGGTAACAGCTACGGACCCAGACAAAGATGCTGACCAAGGGGCCATACGTTATTCCATTCATGGCCAGGGGGCAGAGTCACACTTCATGATCAATGACATCACAGGGGAGATGTATGCCCAGCGTACCATGGACCGAGAAGAGCGTGCTGTGTGGCGCTTTGTTGTTATGGCAACCGACGAAGAAGGCGAGGGGCTTACTGGCTTTACTGATGTTATAATCAACGTGTGGGACATCAATGACAATGCACCCACCTTCTCTTGTGCTCCAGATAATTGCCACAGCAGCGTGGCAGAGAATTCTCCTCCTGGAACATTTGTTGTGGAAATGACAGCAGTAGACCTTGACGATGCAGCAGTAGGTCAGAATGCAATCCTGACCTACAGGATTATTGAGAATGTGCACAATGCAAACAATGTAGACCTTTTCACAATTGATTCCAGCACTGGCACAATATCTGTGGTAGCAGAAGGTCTGGACCGGGAGTTTGCTGACAGCCATCATCTGGTGGTGGAGGCTCGGGATGGTGGTGGTATGACTGGTACTGCAACAGCTACCGTAGTAGTCACAGACGTCAATGACCATGTTCCAAAGTTTAGTGAAGACTGGTGTGGTGCCCGCATACCTGAGAGCACTAATGTGGATGGTCCCATTCTGGAGCTGAGTGCTGTGGACCCTGACGCTGGCACTTACGGACAGGTGGCGTTTAGTATCGTAGCAGGAGACTCTGAGCAAAGATTCTACATGGTGAGTCACAGACAGGAGCAGACAGGGACCCTGAAACTGAAGAAGAACCTGGACTATGAAAATCCAGGGGATCAGAGGTTTAACCTTACTATTAAGGTGGAAGACTCTGACTTCTCCAGCCTTATTCACTGCCTGGTTTTAGTGGAGGATGAGAATGATAATGCTCCTGTGTTTGACCCCAGCTCCCACTTGCTCTCTCCTTTGCCTGAGGATGCAACTGTGGGAACCAGCATCATTCAGGTTGTGGCCACTGACTCTGACTCAGGCGTGAATGGGGACATTTATTACAGCATTCTTCCACAGTCTGACCCATATGGACATTTTACAGTCAGCCGAGCTGGTGTGGTGACAGTGAGCAAGCCGCTGGATAGGGAAACAGTGGCAGGTTATGAGCTAGTTGTCATGGCGACAGACCAGGGTACCCCAGCCTTGACTGGCAGCACCACGGTCCACTTGCCACTGCTTGACATGAATGACAACGGGCCGGAGCTAGAGACAGCTTACACCCCTGTGCTGTGGGAAAACAGTCCAGCACCTCAAGTGGTCTGGCTCAACAGAAGCTCAACTCTGCTTCATATTGTGGATAGAGACTCCCCAGAGCACGGGCCTCCTTTCTCTCTCTCCCTGCCCTCGCTCTACTCTGCCGACTTCCACCTACAGGATCACGGAAACAGCTCTGCCACACTCACAGCTCTGCGGAGATTTGACAGGGAACGACAAAGCGAGTGTTATTTGCCTGTGATTATGACTGACAGTGGCCATCCTCCAATGACAGTCACAAACACTCTCACCATCACCATTGGTGACCAGAATGATAACGCCCATCAGGCAGGAGAGAAAGATGTTTATGTGCATAGCCGCAAGGGTGAGTTGCATGCTTCCCCTCATTTCATTCTCTTTGCCCCTGATTTTTGCTACAGAGCTTTGCACTGCAGGCAGATCTAGACTGAAGAGGGGAAACTGAGGCTACAGTTGAAGTGAAGGAAGTTTTCACTCCTGTACCTGTGCGGTGTAGGCTAGAATTCATAATTGTGCTCTACCTTTTACATTCTAACAGCGTTTTGTTATGGTAATATCATTGTCAAATCCTTTCTCAAGCCCTTAGCACATTCTTCCCCTAGCTGCTCTGTGCCTAAAGCTCATTTGAACATCACATTATGATAAACATCATGAATCCTCTTTTGTTGTACTTTTTTTACCCTTCAGGTGAGGTGGATAGGTGTGTTGACTTGTTAGTCTTTGATTGCACACTCAGCTACATGGCAGTTTTGGTAATTGTGGAAAACAGTAGTGCCGTGACTCATCCAGGCTGCCATTGTTTACCCAGCTGCAGTACTCTGGCACTGCAGGTCGATAATAACATAATCCATACTGAGATAGCCCCGCTTCCTTAAGCTCCACGCTCTCTGAAGTGGAGCACTGAGAGCCTATTCATTCCAGCAGTGGGGCTCCACAGTTATGAGCATAATAAGTAGAACAGAACACAAGAATGCAAGATAAGGAGAAGAGAGGGACGAAAAAGATAAGTGTTGGCATCAGCAGATTCTGTCCAGACGGAATCAATGTGTATGTGTGTGTGTGTTTACCTTGAACAGGAAGGATGGCGAATGCGGCACTGGGGAAGGTGTATGCCCCAGATCCTGATGACTGGGACAACAAGACCTACACTCTGGAGACAAGTGCAGCCAAGTAAGAGCGCTTTGTTAAATGCACGTAATTTTTCTGAAAACATGCTGATCTACAAATGTGCAGCACAAGTACAAGTGTTAAAGCAATGCGCTACCAGAAGAACTGCCAACAGCGTAGAATTTGAAAAATAAAAAGGATGTGAACTCAGCATCACGTCAGTATTTCTGTGACAAGGTCTCTTTCAGTGATATCACTCGGCTTAAACATGCCTAACAGGTACTTCTCCTAATCTTTGATCCAATTCTCTGGCCTCAGATATAAGGTACCTTTCCAAAGCGACTTTAATCAGAACCATCAATAATGATTGCCATTCTGGAGAATGCAATCAAATTCAAACAAACTAACCAATCTCAGTCCATCTGTATGATGTTCTGAGATGAAACAGCCGTACGAGCACAGCCTGACTCCATCAGGGACCTTGTGCCGCTATTCAGTATTCACACCCTCAAGATCAGATTAGAAATACCAATTGCATATTTGTTTTATTCATCTAACAAATTCTGACAGTTACCATGACAACTATCAAGTTCTTTTAGTAGCTTTTGCAGCCAAAGTTATTTTTTTCCCTTTTTTTCAGGGTCTTTGTTTTTTTGGTTTTTTTTTTTTTTTTGAATTTGCATTCATTTTTTTCCTAAAGTAACCCAGGTACTACTGACCAAATCTCTCCCCGCCTGCATGCCATCTGTCCAATATTTGTCACTGTTAACAAGAGCTCAGAAATAAAAGAACCCTCTTGTCTTCTCCTCTCTTTCCCTCATCTCTTGCGGCACTCATCCTCTCTGTAACATATGCCTTCTTTTCTCAGATACTTCAGTCTGAATCAGAGCTCAGGAGTGTTGACCATCCGACAGAACACTCCAGCAGGCAGCTACTGGTTGAGGGTTGGTGTGTCTGATGGGGTGTGGCCTGATGTGATGTCAGGGGTCAGAGTTCATGTCAGGGAGCTGGAGGAAAAGGCTATCCTGTCATCTTCCTCGCTGCGATTGACCGGTAATGTCAGCAGATCAATGACTCAGGAATAAAAGCTGTGTTAATTTTGACTCATTGGTGCTCTGCAGGTGAATAGGTGTAATGCTGCGATCGCACTCTGACTTTGCGTTTAATGTTCACGTTAGACCTCCTGAACTAGAAGTCAGGAAAATGTCGAGTGTGACACTTTTTAATAGGATTCCCCGTCTCAGTCGTTCTCGACAAAAAGCGAGCTAGTGCTTTGTTTCGGCTGTTGTTGTTAAGTTCCTTTATGTAGATGATTTTGAAAGAGGCAGCATCAGCCACAGGCATGGATAAATTGGTACTTTTCATTGAATGATTATCAGGTTGTCAATCCAGTTAACGCTGAAATAATAGGCTGTCAGGAGGAGTTTTTATACTGATTATTTAACAGTTCTAAGCATTGTAAAACAACTGCGCACTGCGTCTTGGCAACAGTTTTCTTATTCTTCTTTTACTTCAAAACTCAGAAGTTTGTGTTTTAATGTTCATCTTTCTGTCAGTCTCACAGAGCAAATTAGAGTTATAAAGGTCAATTTGGAAGTGTCAGGTAAAGTCCTTGACATTTTAAAAGCCATTCTGCAATCAGACTCAACGGCTATTACGGATGCCTCTGTCTCAAAGTCATTATCATTCTTGAAGATTAGAGATGACTACTGCCTACATTCTCCAGATATTATTGGAAGGTGGCGCCACAAATGTGATTGATTTTACATTAAAGTATTTTGTACACAGTGATGCTTCAGTCCTCTAAATTTATTTCACTGAAGAAATGAAGAATTTTACTTGACTGCATCACCGCTCATTCACCTTATGGATGATTCAGTGAAGAAGTGGATCGATAGGAGGAGATGTTGGACTACCTCTTGAGCTAATGGAATCGGGAACTCAGTAGACTTTGATCAACTCTGTAGTTGTCATTGACAAGTCAGTAGTTCTTATTGCATGAACCCCCACTCTCTTTGTCTCTTGAAGGCATTACAGCAAGAGATTTTATCGACTCTCATGTCGAGGGAAAGAGTCGACTAGAAATGTTCTGGGACTTCCTGTCTGAAACCCTGTCCGTCAGACCAGCGAGCATCAACATTTTCAGCATAGCAGACACAGCAGAGAAAACAGTGGACATCCATTTCTACGTGCTAACTGATACTGGCTACCTGCGCCCAGAGAAACTGCATGGCATCCTCGCAGCACATAAAAAGAAGGTATATATCCCATCTTGTCTGTTAGATAGAGATCAATGCTCGTATATCAAGTGATACACTGGGGAGGTTGAGGAGAAAAGATAACAACGCTTTTTATCTGCCCTTTTATTTTCACGCCAACTTTCTGCCTGTGTACTGCCTGGCCCTGCCATGTCTCTTTGTCTCTCCCATTCATTTTTATCACGTCATGCTTATTGTGTCTGGCTGATAAAAAAAAAAAAAACTACCTGTGAACCTGACTGCTAAAAGCATTTGTGCAGATTAGAGTTTCATGTAGGGCTGCACAATGTATTACTTTTTCATTGTTACTGTGATGTGCATGTGGACAGTGTGTGAGATGTGTGGAAAATCAACCCAAATGTAGATTTGCATTTCCAGAACAATCTACATATGTAGTTTCAACTCTGTGTCCCAGCACAGTTTTATAATGCTCTATACATGTTTTTGCACTTCTCATAATCAGATGTTTGTGTTTTGAAAGAAAGAACGACAGAATGACAGAAAGAAAGAAGACACACAAACAAAAAAAAAAAAACAATGTTAAGACCACACACTACTGGAGCTCTTCAAAACGAGTTGTTCAGTAGTTAAAAAATAAATAAAAATCTAATATTAATCCCGTAAAACTTACAAGCATTACAGTTCTTGTCTATGTTCTTGTTTACTGAAACCATTTGTACAACAGTTAAGTTCAGCAATCTGTACTGCAAAAGTAAGAGGTATTTTTTCAGCTTTATAAAGTTATTATTTTTATCTTCTATGCCTAAGCACTCTCCTATATATTCATATATTCATCTTCTATATATTCACCTCAGTCATTCTACATTCTATTTATTCTTTCTAAGTAAAACTATTCAAGTCAAGTGATTCAGTATCACAGTTATATATCACACAGTTGTTTTTCCTCTGTATTGTGCAGCTGTAATTGCATGCCTCTGATTCTTCTTTTGCATTCCATGTGATGTTACTTATCCTGATATGAGTATATTAGTGGCTGTTTGATGCTTCATCATTTTCAGTACCATTGTGACCAATAATAACCGTCAGACAGAAATTCCTGAATTGTTATAGAAAATTAGAGAGTTCCATTTTTGTCTCCCTCATCTTTTCACCTCTTATCTTTTTTTAACTCTCTGCAGCTGCAGTCACTGCTTCGTGTGAATGTGAGCCAGGTGCAGATAGATGAGTGCGTGCACACAGACTGCAAGGCATCCAGTGGCTGCTCAACAGAGCTAAGCATCAGTGACTCGCCCACCCTGGTAGACTCAGGTGCTTTGTCCCTGGTCTCAGTCAAGGTGACATCCACAGCTGTCTGCGGTTGCACTGCCAGGGAAATGTCACACAAACCTTGTGCCTCCTACCCTAGTAATCCCTGCCTTAATGGGGGAACTTGCACCGACACCCAGAATGGATATAGGTAAGTTGAACATCAAGTTTATATTGGCTTATGGAAAAGTGGAAATAGGAACAGGGATTTCTGCTGCAGTCCTCCCTCTACCCCTTATGAGAAAAATCTCCTTCACCTGTAAATTGACCTAACTTTCTTGAACTGCTGTGCTGTGTCATCAGCTGAATATGGAGTGGAAGGTTTATTCTCAAATAGCCTTGGTATCTTTGTAGTAGAGTAAAGGTGTATATGTAATACGTATTAATTTATAGATGGATCTTTCTACACTTAACTTTTAATTAAATTTTAATTATTTGATTAAATTTTAATCAAAAATCTTGAATTTGATCTCAATGTTTACAACTTAATATTAATAAATGTATCATTGTATTAGGTAATACCTCAAATATACGCTGTAGAAATCATCAAAATAGCAGCAATCGATTCAAATGTATAGCCCTTTGTGGGAGTCTGTCACAGAGCAAGCAGCTTGTAGTTCATTTCAAGCACACACTAATGCCCAGATTAAATAAATATAGGGCAAGGGGATTATTTGAACTCTGGTCCCCCACTCTGTTCACAACTTCTCAAAATCTCTTTTAATGCCCTTTACATGAACATGCAAGTTCGTCAAAGGCAAGAGCAGAGAGGCTGTTGAGAGACCCATTTTTATTTGGACTTTTATCTTTTAAATTGTCAGTGCTGCACACTTTAACATGTTTCCTTGTATTGGAAGCGTATCTCTCTCCATATGTGTTACAGCATATGTATTGTGTGTAACCCTGTGAGTTGCAGTACATCCATAAAAAATCCAATTTTTCATGCTATCCTCCGTTGGAGGAGCTTAACAGGCAACCTCAGACAGTAGTTGATCAGATATTGTCAGTCAGAAGTGAGAAAAACATGCACTTCTGGATTTGGATTGGCATGGCTCTCATGAGTCACATGAAAAAGCAGTGAAAGAGTAAGGTGCTGTGCTTCACTTGTGCATATGTATGCACAAGGCTACACTCTGCCTAAGCCGTCCCTTTGCCGTGTATGGATCAGTATTCCTGACATGTGTTGCCCCTCTGCAGAATAAACAGCGATGGGGAGAAACAGCCCCTAACAGCCTCAGTACACACTGCCTTCCTCAGACACTGCATGAAAATAGATGGCTTTGACATTATCAGCAAAGCCAGCTTGTCTCACATGCCTGCAGTGGAGGGGACAGGATGAGATCAACCGGTCCCTTCCCTTCCCGCCATCGTAGTGATTGAATGGACTGGTTTTCATCAGCACATGAATCTTGTCTTTTATGGTGCTTTTGTATGGATATTAATATAAACCATCACAGGCTCATACACAAGCGCATTCAGAAAAATCCACTGAATACATTCATTTTCAGCTAATGTTTCTGCAAGAGCAGTGATCCTTAATAATCAGACTCTAATCAGTGTAGATAAGTACAAGAAAAGGCAGCTGCACACATGTCAAACAGAGTGTGTAATACCTCAAGGTTGAGGACGGGTTGGTTAGGGATAAGTGAAAAGAAAAACTCTAGGAAATCAGTGGTGGTACGATGCATTGAAAAGTGAAAGAATTAGAATTAATTATCTCTTAACAATGGAGATGTGATGTGCTGAGCAGGAACAGTCTCCAGAGGGTTCAGCTCGGCCAACTGTGATGGATAGTGAATAGACTGGAGTAACGTTGTGTTCATAGCTAATTGATTTAATGTAGGGCTGAATATTCCAAGCTTCATGACTAATGCAAACAATTGATTGATAAAAGTGCTTTCATAGTGGTGTGGGAACAGAGTCAAAAATATAGTCTGTGTAAATCAAAGATCCTCAAACCCGTCAACGAAAAGTCGATGCACATGAACCATGCATGAATTCCGCTGATAGTTTCCTTCCTTGAATTTTCCCAAGTGTTTTCTCTCCTCGGTGCTACAGGTGCCACTGCCCCCCACAGCTTGAGGGCCCAGACTGTCAGCAGACGAGACTTAGTTTCCTTGGCAACGGTTATGCCTGGTTTCCCCCTATAAGGCCATGCTTTGATAGCCATCTTTCACTGGAGTTTATGACAGAAGAAGATGACGGACTGCTGCTGTATTCTGGCCCACTGGCCACTCTACTGCCTGGGGATGCTGAAGACTACATCGCCATAGGTAAAGAAAGAATCTGGATAATTAGATGTTTTCAAAGGGGCCTGCAGGCCATTATTGCACCAGAACAGGAAGTTAATTTTGGGTGTTTAATTACTGAGTAGTAGCTAATTAGATATACAAGACAAATTTTGTTTGTTAGTATTCTGCTGAGGGACATGAGCACACTACTGAATTATAATGATCTTACACTATAGTATTAAACCTAGTTGTGTTGGGTTCAGGTACAAATTCAGTTTTTGCTTACGGCCTGTCTTCAGTGTCAGAGCAGTGGCCTGGCTTCTGAAGATTCTGTTGCTGGTAGACATTCAGTGTTTCAAGGACATGTCAGCAGAGTTTATTCCTGCTGACACAAACCTTTCAACCTGAATCATCCAGGTGAAGGACAGTTGTGAAAATTGGACAAACCTGACTGAGTAAGTGGATATAGTACTGGATAAATGGTGCGACTAATTCAAGAAGTTTATTGTCATTTGTGCATAACACGTACGAATTTTTGTGCCTCAATAAACATATTCCTGGTTGAATAGTTAACATAATAGGACCAAAGGTGTGGTCACCTGGAAATCAAATGGGTTCACCTGAAATTTCTAGAAATTGATCAAAAATTAAGAAAAACTGACTATTAAAAATATATGGTAAGTTGAGAGACAATCACAATTATCTTTCAAATGTTCACTGTAGCTGGTTTAAGATGCTGCAGCTCTTTTATAATTCATAGTTTGAGTTATTGTTTTTTCAGTATTAATTTGAAGCCTTGTAAATCCAAGCTGGACTGATGGTACATATCCTGACCAAGGAAAATAAAAATCTCTCTTTGTGCAGTAATCTGAACCTGGCTTTTCTGCCTCCGTCCATAATAATATACATTATACTATATAGCATAGATAGATAGATAGATAGATAGATAGATAGATAGATAGATAGATAGATAGATAGATAGATAGATAGATAG
>JAQQZY010000003.1:8029830-8041401 GCA_030068375.1 Ostorhinchus rueppellii | reverse complement strand
AGAACATGCAAACTCCACACAGAAAGGTCCCAAGGATCGCCCGGGAATCGAACCCGGGTCCTTCTTGTTGTGAGGCATGAGTGCTAACCACTGCACCACCGTGTCGCCCAACTGAAATTTACTGAAACATAAAGAAAAAAACATTTAGCAGTGCTTGTTTTTTTCTGTCTTTTAAGAACTTTGTTTCTGCAGATTTAATGTGGAATAATTGTCATGCTAACGCTAGCTTTGTCAAACAACCCTCCGGTCACATGACCGGAACTGACCAATCAGAGCCTCAACATGTAACTTGAAACTCGACTCAGGTGTTCAGAGTTAAACCGATTAACGCAAATTCACAGAGAACAGACACGTCACTGTGGAATAGTTGTCCTAATACTATGCAGAGATTTCATTTAAAGCACTAAATGACTATTAATGCTTAATTCAAACTTTATTATTTTTTTTAGATGATCAACACTGTGTTCAGAGGAATCAATCGATACCAACTGATTAATTTTATAGCTTCCAAGAGCTGTCACTAGATGCTGCTCAAGAGACATGATGTACTATTTAGTAAATGAACAACATTATGTGAACAGTAGAAAACCTTTGTGATGTCGAGTCTGTACTGATGCACACCAGACACACGTTAGTGCAGAAAAAACAAACTTTGAGTTATTTTCAGTCTCACTTTATTTAACGATGATGTGAAAAGTAAAGGCTGTCCATAACATTCAGACAATAAAACAAGAATGTTATTCAAAACCCCCCCCCCCCCATGACAACTAATGGCTCCAAAAATGTTCAGGTGTTCCAAGTGATACTTATTTTATACAACTTTTTCATATCTATACCTCATTTGTACATAACATAGTTACAGATACTGTAAATAAAAAAAAAAAGACTTTCAAATATCCGTGTGGCGTATTTGTGAAATATTTCCTATGTAAAAATGAAAATGTACGTAAAGATCTTTTACATATACATATATATATGTATATATATATAGAGTTCTCTATTCTCTCTGTTATAAGAAAAACAAGTTATTGCCCCTCTTGAACGTGTTGCATTTAACATAGGTTTTGTTTTCAGTTTTAAACTCTTAATTGAACTTAATTCCATGTGATACCACATATCAAACTGACAAAACAGTAACAGTATGGACCCGTGAGTTCTTCCACTTAATATATACGTCATATTGTTATATTTTTGGACATGTATGTTTTGTGTTCTCCAGAAACCCTGATGATGACACATACAAAGATATAATTATATACGTATATGTCACTTTGATCTTCAAACAGAAAAGGTAAAAAGACCTGTGGCAAATACAAACCATTAGCATGACGTTAGTTATTACAGGAAATTATGAGCCCTTGACCTACCACAATTGCATTTCAACAATTTTTCATTCACGTTGAAAGGAAAAGTTTAAAATGAGCATTAAAAAAAAAAAAAGTAGGGCATGTTAAAAAAAAAAACCCAAAAACTGAACAAAACAACACCTGATGATCTGCATTTGGCATTTTGGATGGATCAAAAAAAAAAAAAAAGAATTTTCAATTTGCTTAATGCCAGGAGTGGGTTATTAAGACTGATCATTCATTTTGCTACTTCTGTCACTTTATTGCCCTCAGTGTTGAACTGTTGAAGCCAGTAGCATAGTTTATATGATGATTTTGGGTTTGTCCACAGAGAATCTTGGCATTGACATGTGAGCTGATCAACAGGTAAAAAAACCAACTTTTTTTTTTAAAAACTATATATAAGGAAGTATATGTAAAACCAAATTGTGGGTGAGAGAATGAAACAATGGAGTGGATTTGTCACGACAGTTGCAAAAACAGAGGTAACTCTGTGAATTATACATTTTATTTCATGCCATCTTGAGAAAGCCAAATACCAAATATTCCATACATGGACACCATCATCAGGGTATCAGCAAATTGTACACAATCACATATAATGTAATATATAAAATGTGTGGTTGGTTATTCTCCTGAAGGAAGACCCAACCCTCAGACAATGTCTCTCACTCACTTGTTATTAAGTGACTGTGATTCTCTGGTTGGCAAAGGTGCGGGAGAAGCCGTGACTCCTTGGAGGTCTGTGCTCGGGGGTTTCCCTGCTCCTGTGCTCGGCAGAGGCTGGAAGGGGAGGAGGTCCCGCAGGAGTCACCCCTGATATGTCCAATAGCAGGCGGATCTCTGCTAGCTTGTCTCCCACTCTGTCTTCTCCGTGTCCTCCGCTGGCCTTTCAGTCGAGCAGTGATTGACAGTATTTATGATCTAACGCCTGCTCGCACAAAATCCACCTCAGCTGAAGTGGAGATAAGAAGTTCTCCCACACTGTCCCATGCATTGAGGCATTGAATTAAAATAAATCTATGACACGTACAATTTACAGATGTGTGGCCAATGTTGTAGTTTGCTGGGTCAGCGCCATCATTACCCTACTATATACTGTGGGTCCTGTAGGCTACAATATAAGACAACAGGCACAGCGCTCGACAACGCCTTAAAAACTAAAAACCAAGACACCAATGGTGAAACATATGCTGAGAACAAACCTTCTCATACCCACAATAAAAAGTCCCTTTTCTGTCCAGAGTCCCTGTTTGCTTTTCTCTCGCATGAGGACAGTTTTACAAAAAAAACAAAACCAAAAAAACCAAAACATGACAACACTGTGTCGATGACTGTTTTGCTCAGTGCAGCCGTCTTTGGGCCGAGTTCAACAGCACTGTAGTACATTTCCATAGCAACTGAGGTATGGTCACTGTTGCTAAGTGTAAAGTGATTTTCATGACACTCAGTATTATCTGTGAAATAGAAAGCCCTGTGTCTGTGCTTTATGCTCTATCACTGTGACCAGCAGTGGTGTCATCACTGTTTGGAAACTGAAAGCTACAGTAAAGCCGGCGGGGGCTTACAGATGCGAGGCCCCCGTCTGTGTTCATTGTCTTTACCACCGCTCATGGAAATTCAGGTCAAACCGCTGAATCCAAACTAGTAGAGGAATCGGTAGACCTACATCCTTTCCAGCATCACTTGCTGAGTTCTAGTTCTTCTGTAGAAGGAGTCTTGTGCCTTTTTTTTTTTTTTTTTTTTGCCGTTGACGTGAACCCCACTGCCCTTAACTGTGCTGGTTAGCTAGATCACATGGACATCATTACAGTATGTGTAGACCACTCTGGGGGATCAATATGACCAGGTCCATTTTTAAGGTCTTGTCTGAAAAGCACCTGAATTCTTAAGGTGCTCTCTTGCGTCTGAAGTTTACTTCTGAATGTGTGCATTTCTTGGCATACATCACGTAAAAGACAAGTTGCGGAACACTCTTGTGGCGTCACTTAGCTCTATTTTCTAACATATGCAGCCTCTGCGACCTGTTAAAAGGCATAGCATCCATAGTCCTTATTACATGCTTTCGGAGGACATATTAAGCAAGTTGTAAAATATGAAAGGCCTATGCAAAGTTTGATGTGAAATCGCTGACGAAAATCAGTGGTGCAAATTTAGCAGAGTGGAAAAAAGAGCCATGTGCATCGTACTCCATCTCAGAGAAGTGGGCCCTGGTGCCTTTTCATGTTTTGTGACTCACAGGTTTTTATGCATCGTATTTTGCTTCCCATAAGCACCCTGTATGATTACCCTATCATATCCTTTCCTTACATTTGTGTGATTCTTAGTTTTTTTCAGCTTCCCTTCCTGTCTTTGTTGCCACACTTAGAACCCCCTTTAATTGTCCATTCACAGCATATACAAAGCTTACAGTACATCAATGTCCGAAATGATGATATTTACATGTCTCCACAAGTTTGGAAAGGGGACTGGGTGTAAATCAGATTATTCCTTGGTTGGGTTTTGTAAATTCCATGTTTCCACACCAGAATCCAGTCACTGAAGCAGTGAAATACTCAAGTTTAGATGAGGAGCTCATGTGTAGCTGCGAGCACATACGTACGACAGATAAGAAACAGAAACAGACAATCCCCTCTGAAGCAAATAAGGCTACACGTCAGGTCAGGGCTGGTCCGCTGCTGCTCTGCTGTTGGGGTGTCGCCAGTGTCTGTGCTTGTGTGTGTATGTGTGTCTTGGTGTAATGCTTGTGTTTGTCTGACTGAACATTTGTGTATGTGTCGACGCTAGGGGAGCAGATGAACGAGAGGACATTGTTATGAATCATGGGAGTTTATAAGGGTCGTCCAGGGCCAACTCCGTCCCCTCCCACCCCTTCCCGACTGAGGGTTTCAGCTCTCATGAGAGGCCGGGGTGAAGAGGTTACAAAGAGTGAAAAGTGGCCACCCCATCTCGCTCTTCTCCCCATGTCCTCCTTGTTCTGAGACAAAATTACGCACATACGCTGATGATATCAGTCTATTTGTTGTAAAAAAAGAACCATATATGTCTCTTCTGCAAAGAGCCAGGTGGGGGAGGGACTGAAGCTCACAGGCCAGAGACCATTACCCGGTAGGAAGGGGGCATGTGTCTGTGCCTTGGGCTGGAACCAGGGCTGCCATTGGGGCTGGTGCAGCTGGCATCAACCCCTCCTATGGAGGGTAGGTAGGCATGGTGCAGGATGGGAAGCTGCAAGGACAGTCGACGCTGTATGCTGCAGGCAGGAAAGAGAAGCAAGAGTGAGACAACGCACGGGTCAGAATGTGAACATGTAGATAGATGAGACTAAAATGTTAGACAGCAAAATACAGTAAAACTAATACAACTGAGTGGCAGACACAAAAAGGTGCACTTTAGAGACATTACTTTCCAAAGCTAGAAGCAAGTACAGGCTTGCTGCTGAATTATCTTGGATTTGATAGCATTCTTAGAAGGGTTGAAATTTGCATATTTGCTCCTTTCACAGAAAAAAAAACTATCTGACTGAAAGTGGTTACACAAAAAATGGAACTTTGTAATTTCCTCCTCAGGTTTCTCTGGTGAATCTGCTGCAGGTATTTGTTGGTGTATTTACAGAAAAGCTGAGAGGGAACTCCACAGGAATATTTAAATACTAGCTTTTAGAAGTCAATAATATACAGGGTGTATCAGAAAAAAGTAGACGCTCAGAAAAAAACAACACAAAACCAAAAAGAGAAGATGATTTGAAAATCTGTTCATATGTGTTTATTATTTTCTGGGTCAGTTTTCATGCTTCAGTGAACAACGCTAATTTAAAATGTGTAAAATAAGTCTTTTGCACATGGAAGTGTAAGGGTTAATATGAGATCTGTACGGGGCTGTGAGGGGTAGGGGTTGAAACATTCCCCTATGAAATGGGCAAACACTTTGCGACCTGTTATCTGTTATGTCATCAGCAGTTACCAACGGTGCTATAAACACACGGTTCTCCCCAGAAATTTATAGTATCCAGGCAGCAGCAGTGAGGGAGGGGGGGTCTCGTGCTAAAACCTTGCGATAGACGCAACTCCATGAGATTTCAAATGAAAAGCAACATGGTGCTAGAAAATGGAGCACGTCCCTGCAAACCCGACGGATTTCGACAGCAAAATTATTGAGGAAAAATAGAAAACATTTGAAAATGAGTATAGCAGCACTGAGCTAGCAGTACCCTGGTGCAGCGCCGTTGTTCCATTGTCTGGGGAGAACCCTGAAAGAGATATGAAATCTTAGTTTCTGTAAATATTCCCCATGCCGTCAGCAGCTGTAACCGTCTCTGTTCCATGGACTTTGGTCATCTTTTCACGTCTATCAACTATAAACCACAGAAATGCGATCTGTAACACACTGAAACGGCATTAAATGGTTGATCCAGTGATTAAGTTATTTACGAAGAAAAAAGTTACATTTGTGTTTCTTTCATCACTGCTGTAAGTTTTGTCTGGGTTTACTTCCGTCTTGCCAATGATTTGAACAGAATTATGGGAAACTCCTCCTACACCTTCGTTCGTAGTGTGGTCCTGGAAGATCTCCTTTTTGAGGGGTATACAGCCCTTCGTCTTAGCCCTTCCCCTCTGTCTAAATGAGAATCGGGACAATACTACCCCTTCACGTGAACGTGCAAAACGGAGGGGTAGGGATAAGGAGTGAATTGGGATTCAGCCTTAGAGTAATTTAGTGATTATTGCTCACCCCTATCAATGCTGCTGAACCAAATAAAAAGACTAGATGAATGTAGATCCTGAGGAATTCTTCTAATTGTTTTCTGCATATTCTCTTCCTGTTCTCCCACTCCTCCATCTTACTAAAAACCACTAATCCACCGTGCCTCCCAGCCTCTGGGATCATCTGACAAAAAGAACATTTCATGCCTCCACCTAGTGTGACAGTTCACACGATATCTCACCAGCGTTACTGCCATTTCCAGCCATTTGCAAAAATTACATAACCAAATGGCAGTTACGTAAAAAAAAAAAAAAAAAAAAGAACAGGGGAAGAAGTTCAATTAGCAATGGACCTAAACACTTGTTAATTAGGTGAACTCTGAAGTATTAAATGTTAAGATATTGTGCCTGTCTCTGTGCTATTTCCTCATGTTTGGAGGCTCTTTAAGAACATATGACAGATATTATACTTTACAATGCCACGGTCCTGACGCCTGACTTTGCATCCTTCCATCCTTTTTCTCTACCTTTCCTCCTTCTCTAACTCCTGTTTGTTCCTCCATTCTCTTCTGTTTCTCTCTTACTGCCTCTTCATCTCTTCTCTCCATGTGATCAAACATTCATGCGGCATGGGAACAGCTCCGAGTGTTCCTTTACTTCTGTTCTCCTCCCTGTCTATTTTCAGAGCTGCTTCCAATGCGAGCTGTAAATCACTGGTTACATAAGCCTGTGTGAGTGTCTACCTCTTTCTTTCTCTCCTTCTCCTTCACTCTCTTCCCTATCTAAACATCCTTTCCCTTTCATCCATCTTCTCTCTGTGACTGTCCTCTCCTCAATATTTTACCCTCCCCTCCGCCTCCCCCTGTCTGTCTCTCCCTTCTTCATCCATCCGTCCCTCTGCGTTGTGTATTCCTCTCCTGGTTTAAAGAATGTGGGAGGGAGATCTCTCAATGATGCATGAAGTGTCCCCCCATTGATGAAGTTGACATCCCTCGGCCTTGCTGCCTTATGAATAATAAGTGAATGTAGATCTGAATTTGTCGCATGATTGTTTGGAGTGCCCACAACAATCAGCTTTTACACGTTGGGACAACAAATCAGTCTGCTGCTACATGTGTGTGCATCCACATATGTTTGTATGTACACGTTTGACTGTAAGATTACATGCTGCAAAGTCCAGCATGGTGGGAGAATACACAGACACAGCATGCGGTTATATGTATGTTGATGTGCGTGGGAGAGGAAAGTACAGGGCCGGTGCATGCTTTCACAGGCTCTGTTGCCAGAGCAACCGCCTGAGAGCTGCTGGTGGTGCAATACGTATGACGTGTAGTCTGATGAGAATGCCGACAAGACGGAGAGGAAAGGGGGAGCGCAGGAGGCTAGAGGTGCTGCAGGAAGGGAAGAACTCACTGTTCGGGTGAGTTGATATCCTCCAGGGGACCCCTGTTTATTCTGGAAGGATCCATGGAGCCCCACTGCGCCTGAGGCTTCTGCTCCAGGTGGTTCTTCAGAATCGATTTCTCTCCATCTGCATGAAAACATATGTAGACATCACACAACTGTTATATTCTGCCAAATGGGATGTGATCATCGAACTGCTCACGTGTTTCATGTAGCACACGTTCAGCACCTGAAACACAAGATTAACTACAGTTTTGGCAGCATGAGCCAAATACCAAGCTCAGGGATTTCTCTCGATTTCCTTTTGTACTGTTACTGTACTCCTAACACCATGTGAAAAGTAGGAATGTATCTTATCAGCACACAACAGCAAAATGCAGCATCCCATGCTTGAGACGGTCTGTATTTGAACACTTGTGGTAAATGATTGTAAACAGGGTGAACCATCACCGTAAGACGCTGCACCTGTAACTCAAGTGTTTCAAGGTTTGTCAGAGGTGAGCGCTCAACCGCAACAAACACAAACCTATAAACAGAGGTGGACAATCCCAGCTCCATAAAGTACAAGTCCTGCTTCTACCTGTTCACTGAACACAGGTGAGTCCACGAATGATCCCATCTACCTGGATGAGCAGTTGTGCTCATCCAAATGGGCTGGTTCAGTGAATGGTTGGAACAAACACATGGCAGGACTTATACTGTATGGAGCTGGGATTGCCACCTCTGCCTATAAACAAATACAAACTTCCCCCTAGCTGTGAAAACTCTTCCCTTTGCCGTTATATTTATCAGACAACCATATCTGTCCACCCAGAAATAAACCATTTCTCTGGACTGATGTGACTTCTGCATCGTGGCAGATGATGACAGTCAAACACTTGAGCTGTAAACAACTGTATCTGGGTTCCAGAATTGCACCTGCCGAGTCACAGAAAGATCATTTTTTCCCCCTTCAGTTTTCTCTCTACTTGCCCCAGATTTTGTACCACTTGCTGACCTGATTCTCTGATCACAGCACTCCATGCCCCGATTGAACGTCTGAGCTCACTGAACTATTTTAGAGTGGACTAGTCCTCTTTACATTATGAGAAGAGCCTAACCTTGTAGCTCTCAGAGATGGGTTAAAAGCTCAGACACAGATATTTATACATTTTATTATGGATTCAGGCACAGAATGAGTGTTCATGGCTGAAAGGAAGTATTGAGTGTTGAAGTATTTTTAAATAACAGGGTTGTGCCAAGGGTAACAACAGATTTTCTGTGACCTTAAACTCAGACAGAGACGGGCCCTGGTATATGATATTGTTGTTCATAAAGATGGAATAAAATATTTTTTTATCTCTTCTCATGAAATAATTGTAATCATGTGATTTATTCTTGTAACTGGGACTCAGTATGTCCTTACTGTACCTGGTCTAATGTGATTACGATGCATATAAATACAAATAAAAAGAGGAATGTGTCTGAAAACAAAATTATTCCAACTTTATGGACAAGGGTGTGCATAAGTTATAAAATAAGGAATAAAATAAGAATAATGGCTATGTTTTTATATCTCAATTTACAGTGTGATATAATATACTTATTTTTAGACAATAGATCTTGAAAGTCTTATTTCAATAAATCTTACCAAGATAATTTTTACTTGTTCTGTTGGCAGATTTTTTTTGATTGAACAAAGCCAAAAAATCTTGACTTAAACAAACAGTTGAGCTGCTGCTGTAGCGGCATCTGAAGGTTTAGATGGTTGGAAAAGATCAATATATGGCATCACAAGACAGGGTTCTCCCCAGACACAGTGGATCAACGGCGCTTCACCAGTATACTACTAGCTCAGCGCCACTAGCATTTTCACATTTTGGGCATTTTTTTCTATTTTCCGACAATAATTTAGCTAAAATCTACTGAAATCCGTCGGGTTAGCAGGTACGTGCTCAAATTTCTGGGGAGAACCCTGTAAGATGATCCTTCTTGGAATCAAAAATTCAGCGATGAAAATGGAAATCTTCATCACCAACAACCTTCTCAAAATGGATCAAGGAAGTACTTTATTTTCTCAAACTGGAAAGAATTCGTTTGACGATCGCTGGAGCCTCGAACACTTTTGAAAAGACATGGACACCTTTTCTGATCTATGTTAACAGTGCAATCTGTCATGTTTCTGTAGACTGAGTATTTTGTTTTACAATTTCCTTTTGTAAACTTCTGAAATGGGAATTTTGTACTTCTGTTTTGCATTAATTTGCTGTTTATTTATTTATTTTCTTTCCTGTGATTTGGTGAGGATGTGAGCCAGGGGAGCTTGTTGTTTGTGTGTTGGATTTTTGTATCATACAACAGTACTATGTCCTTTAATTCATGTTAAAAAAAAAAAAAAATAAAAATAAAAAAAATCAATAAACAGAAGTTAAAAAAAAAAAAAAATCAACTATGTGGGCTAAGGTGGCCCTGGTAGGTACAGAAAGAGACAAACCCTTTCAGAGTCGTTCCATGAATGCCCTATAAAGGCTTAAATGCTTTGAGAGTGATTTCTCTGGCTGAAATCAGTTATTATTTCTTGGTCACTGGTCTCAGAACACCTGCACAACAGTAGAGGTTGTCCAGAATGTAACGTTACTTAACAGTGTAATATAAGGAATTCTAATTACAGCGTAGTCATGAAGAATGGCTCAGAATTCTCAGCCTAAAATCAAGCCTCAGCTGCCAATCTGTCAGGGGACGAAAAAAAAAAAACACACCACAACTGTCATCCCCTGGTGTTCTGCACTATTGCCATGTGCTGGTACATATTCATGAAGAATGAGAGAGAGAGAGAGAGAGAGAGAGAGAGAGAGAGAGAGAGAGAGAGAGAGAGAGAGGTGGAGAGTTGCTTCTCACCCTTTGTGAGTGAGCGTAATCGCTGTTGACATGGCGTTCTACTCTTATAACAGCCACTCATTCACGGCCCCCAATACATTTAGATCCGCTCTCTTCTGAATACTGATGACTACAGTTAGCTAGAGATGATGGTGATGAGTGTTAAGCATAAACGAGGGGGGCTTTATATGCTGGTGGTCTCTGAATGGTGCTTAATGACCTGACATTTTTATTTCCATGATGTTCCGTCTTTCCTGATCTGAACGGTTTCTCAGACTGCCTTCCACAACCTGGAAATCCATGCGCTTTCTTAGTCTGATTGTTTATGCAAAGAAATGAAAATGAGTCATCACTTTTCAGCGTGGATTCATGAAAATATTTTTAGAATCCCAAAATATTAACAGCTCATTAAGAGGTCCAATTTTTACACCCGGCACACACTCTTGTTTGTTCCTGTTTTGGGAAATAATGGAGAAAAAAAAAAAAACCAGCCGACAGCTCTCTTATCTTTTTTGAAACTGTTTTCATTGTTTGAAATATTCTGTGCTGCCAAAAAAATCTACTTTTTAAAATGTCCAATTCCCGATCCATTGTAATCTTCTTTCAGCTTTTTGCCTTGGGACGGTGCATGCTTCTCTCCTCTTGCCAAACTGTTAAACACAGGTTCAGAAAACTAGAACTCTACTTGGTAATATGACACTAATTGAAAGAGGAGAACATACTGTAGATAGTCTGTTACATTTTTATTGTCTCTCCATGAAAATCTGTGTGTAAATTTACATTTGTACTGAGCAGTGTGTGGCTATATTTATCCCTGTTCTCCCTCGACAACATAAGCAGGAGATTTTGTCAAAAATAAAAGGATTTAAATGAGCCCACACAATTTGATTTGAGTTTCATTGAACAGAGCCTGATATCAGCTGCTGCCAGGACACCAGTCAAATGATTCTCAGCGAATGGAAAATGGGAAGTAAATTACTATATGTATGTAAAGCTGTTGAATAGGTTCACATGAATGAAAATGGAATCAAAGTTGGTTTTGAAGGGCAAAAGTGTACAACAATATACAGCTGAAGAAGCAGCCGAGGTTGTAAAAGCGCTCACTTTACAGTATAATAACGAGGGATGCCTGACAGAAATAAGTGATTACATTCTTTTGAAATAATTACAGTGGTACCTCTACTTACAAAATTAATCCGTTCCAGAAGTAGTTTCGTAAGTAGATAATTTCGTTAGTAGAGACGTGTTTTCCATGTAAATGCCCT
>JAQQZY010000003.1:8003482-8015166 GCA_030068375.1 Ostorhinchus rueppellii | reverse complement strand
ACCCGGAGAAAACCCACGCAGACACGGGGAGAACATGCAAACTCCACACAGAAAGGTCCCACCCGGGAATCGAACCCGAGACCTTCTTGCTGGCAGTGCTAACCACTGGCCCACCGTGTCGCCCAGAGTTAGAACAGTGAAAAAAAAACGGTTAAAATCCATCCAGGCATTGTCCTGCTTTAGGAGCAGCGCTTTTAGCTTTAGCTTAGCGCAGTTGCTGTAAACCAAGCATGTCAGTTAGCATGTCCTCCAAAAAAAGGTGACCGAGACATCTACATTTTTTCTAAATATATCTTGGGAGCCGTTTGTTCAGAACGAGTACGAATCATAATGCAAAATCGAACGAGGCTATTACCTGGGCAGACATTTACTTGGAACGATATTCGGCCTCATCACAGGCAAAACACCGCTAGCTAGACATAAAGCCTCAGACAGTAGAAGGTGCTACGTGAGAACTTTGCGCCTATCCAGTGGTGCTTTTCCTGTGATGAGGCCGAATATAGTTCCAAGTAAATATGTGTCCAGTCCAGGTAATAGCCTCGTTTGATTTTGCATTATGATTTGTACTCATTCTGAACACACGGCTCCTAAGATATATTTAGAAAAAAATGTCGATGTCTCGGTCACTTTTCTTGGAGGACATGCTAACTAACACCCTTCGTTTACAGTAACTGCGCTAAGCTAAAAGCGCTGCTCCTAAAGCAGGACAATGCCCGGACGGATTTTAACCGTTTTTTTTTTTTTCCACTGTCCTAACTCTGGCGGTGACCAACACTGACTTAATATTGTGTCTGGGTGTCTTATTCCTTTAAAGGAGCTGTCATCACGGATCAGTGCAGCTCAGGTGAGTTAGATAACAGCACTGTTCATTTTAAAACATGGATGCACCGATTGGGAATTTCTTGTTCGATGCCAATACTGATGTTTAAAATAATAATATGGCCACCGGCAAATACTAACTATTTTTTTCTCTTCTTCTGTCTTGTTCATTAAGCTACTCATCCACTTTGTGCCACGGAAACAAGGAAAAATTAGGATTTAATTAAACATCATCCTGCCTTTGGCGAATGTCACATTATTTGCTGATGTACTGATGTTTAGCATATTTATTCGTGCATCCCAATTTTAAATCATAAGCAGAAATATAATATAGACAGATCACATAAAGAGTAAATATGTAAACCAGGGCTGTCAGACATGTGGCTTGAAGGCTAAAACTGGCCTGCTAAAGGTTCCAGTCCAGCCAGCAGGATGAATTTGTGAAATGCAAAAATGTATTAAAACTCATATTAACTGTGAAGGGAGTTGAACCTGTTTTAGTTCAGGTTCCACATACAGACCAATATGATCTCAAGCAAAATAACAGAATAATAACCTATAAATAATAATGAGAACTACACATTTTCTTCTTGGTTTAATGTAAAAACAATACAAAACACTGAAAATATTAACATTAACAAACTCTGTTTTAACAATAGAATGTGAATAATCTGAACAAACATGAACATTTAGTTCATATAGTTTGTTCAGATTTTTTTTTTTGTTCTCAAATAGTTTTAAGAGGCAGAAAATTAAAACAAAACCATAATCATACTGCAGTTAGCAGAGATTAAGTTGGACCACAATTTCCTCAGATCGTCCATCCTGAATGGGCTTGACATATTTAACCCAGTCAGTCCACAGTTTAACAAAAATATATTTTTGCAGATGTAAACAGAGAGTGATTCTTTCCATCGTATGCACATCATTTACAGTTTTAATCCACTCCTGTGTTATTGGGGGGTTCAGGACAAAACCAGCACCTAGTGATAGCTTTTTTACGGCAGAGGTCAAAATACTGAAAAGATATTTGGACTCCCACAAACGTAATAACGCGCAAATGTAATAAAAATTTGCAGCTTTTAACGTAATCCACAAATGTAATAACTTTTCCACAAACGTAATAGCAATCGCCTACCACAAAGATAATACCTAATTTCCCACAAACATAATAATTATTACTAATACATTCATGTCTATGACTATGTGAATTTGTGTCTGTACACTAACACTTAAGTTGTATCAGCACCTCTGTGCTAGTGTGTGTTCTTACTCCCTCAACTGGTATTATTAATATTCCTATTTGAAATAAATACTTTAATCACAATTATAATCATATCCAGATATTTTATTTACATTACTTAATTAGAATAAATAATACCCAATTCATACTGAAGCTTTTTTATAGAGTTGATATCGTTAATTTCATAGTATATAGTTAATTCTGTGTTTTTCCTCCACTTAACACCATTTAATCTGGAACTAGGACCATGTGTAATTGGAACATTTGATCATTCGAAAGAGGCAAGTATCCAAAGGATGACAAGAAACAGGAAGAAAAAGAAAGATGGATGAATATTCATGCATGCATGGCTTAAATGTATGTGATTTACTCATTTCTTACATTTGTGGGAAGTTATTACAATTTTAGAAGGTGAAGATTTTTACCATCCCACAAATGTAATAAATTCCTGACTGCTATTACGTTTGTGGGAAAGTTATTACATTTGTGGGATTTATTATTTTAAAAGCTGCAATTTTTTTATTACATTTGCGGGTTATTACATTTGTGGGGTTAACACTATCTCTTATTTGAAAATCAATAATTCCTAAAAATAAAGTGGAAAACTGTAGAGGTATGTCTATTTTAATAATGGACTTTAATATTTTATTATTATTATTGTTATTATCTCTTATTATTTTTACACATTTCCTTGTTAATTTTGACAGTGAATTGAGTAGAATTAACTCTAAAAAAATTGACACTGGACATAGAGTAAATTTTACTCTAATTTTGAGTGGGACCAAATGTTATCTGAAACAGAGTTAAATTCAACTCTCTAAGAGTTAATTTGGCACAGTGTATTTTACTGTGTACTATATGATAACACCTTAGGGAGCTGAACAGTACTTTAAAGACCCCCATATAAAGCAGCCTGACATTTCCCGCCTGTGAATGTTTATTTATTGAGCCAATTGTTTTCTTGAGCACTGAACATGGGGCAGCCTTCCTGTTTAGCCTTGTGAATATTTCATGGCGGCCTGTGTACGATGGCCTGCCTCCTCATTCAACTCTAAATAAGAGTAAGTGGAATGACAAGCTGCAGCATTAAAGGAGCAGGCATTGAGGATTAGTGCCGCTCAGGTGTGTGTGTTAATAATGATGTGTGGGATGTTCATGTGTGTGTTCGTGTGTGTGGGATGAGTCGACGCTGTCCCTTTTTATGCCACGTTCTGATTGAGGCTCCCGTCAATCACTCGATGGAAACTTCTGCTACCCCCCCACTTCTTTGTTCCTTTCTTATTATTTTACATGAAAGCACTTCTGCTCGTTACCCTGCCATTTTCTCTCTCCTTCCATCTCTCTGGCTTTCACGTTTTATTTCTTTTTTTTCTTCTTTTTTTTTTTTTTAATCGGCATCCTTTGCTTTCTCTCCATCTGTTTAAGATGATTTACTGCTCTGTCTCACTCCTACACTTCATCTCCACTCTAAACATAATGAGGGTCGCAGCGTTTACAGTTGGTCCTTCTTCATGTGGGTAGGATTTCTGCTTTTCCCTGTCAGCTGATCAACCCTGTGCTGCCCTTTATAATATAACGATTTGCAATTATTGATGTAAATTCAGCCTGAATTTAGATATTATAAGCTTTAAAACTGATGTCAACCATACATAAATTCATATTTTCTACTCATTTTTTTGAGTATTTTGTCCATTTTTTAGTTTTTTAATTCTGCTTAGCTATATTCTTATGCTACTTTGTAAAACCGTAACATTTTTATTCTATTTTCTTATCTTATTTTTTGTTTTTGTGATTTTATATTCACTTCATTCAGTAACATTTTTGCAATAAGGGTCAGAGCACAGATGTCAAACATCCGGCCCACCAAAGAGTCCAGTCCGGCCCTTGGGATGAATGTGTGTGAAACTCAAAAATAGATATTGAGATATTAATAATTTTTAGTTCAGGTTCCACATTCAGACCATCTCAAGTGTGTCACAGAAGTAAAATACTATCATAATAACATATAAATACAACTCCAAACTTCTCTCTTTGTAAATCTAAAAAAAATCACGTATTAACACTAAAACAAAGTGTAATTGCACAAAAAGTGTAAATAACCTGAACAAATATAAATGTCTTAAGAAAAGTAAGTGCAATTTTACCAATGTTCTTCCTGCTACTAAATGTTGTGTATTTGTTTTGTGTTTTGTGTCTGTAGGTTATAAAGAACATGTGGAAATGATAAACTTGAAACATAATACTGTTAAAATTACACTTATTTTTTAGTTGGTTCGTGTTATTCGCATTATTTGAAAGGATAGTTTGTAAATGTAAACATTTTCATTGTTTAATTTTACTTTTTTTCTGCTATAAAACATTGAGAAAAGTTTGGAGTTGATATTACTAATATATTATAAGGTTATTATTTCACTGGTCCGGCCCACTTCAGACCGAATTTTGTTGAACGTGGCCCCTGAACTAGAATGAGTTTGACACCCCTGGGTCAGAGCATTTATGAAGTGTTACCTATAGGATACATGTCTGTACTTTACAATAAGGGTCTAAATAGCTTTCACTAATGGTACCTGTGGTTCAGTAATGCTTATGAGGCTTTTATTAAAGGTTAGGTCAGGTTACTAATGTTCAACTCCACTGAGCCCAGTCTTTCTGTTCCTCTCACCCACACACCAGCTCCCTGTGCTATGACCGACCAGCCCGGTACCAGTACCAGCAACGACAATGGCGATGGTACCGGTACCAACTGGTACCAGCAATGGCACTGGGAATAAAGTAGCAGACAGTAGCCCTTCTCAACCCCATTAATAAATGATTGTAGAGACATTATTAATGGCTTTTTAACATATAAACAATGTGTTAATTAATTCTGAGTAGTGCATATATAATAACTAATTACATTATTCCACTTTTAATAATTTATAAACTAACTTTGAGTTGTAAATATGAATTAACTGCTCATTAATACATTAACTAATATGTTATCTAATGATAAGGAATACATGATAATGATTGGTAATATATTATTAAACAGTTAATTAATACTTAATAATACACCAATAATGTTAATTAAGGGATCCTTATTGTAAAGTTTTACCCTTTAGTCTTGTTTTCTGAAGTGCAGGTGTTTTGTTAATATTGCTGCACTAACTTCAATTACATTATATACACAATGACAATAAAGGCTGTTCTATTCTATTCTGTTCTATTCTATTAGAAGGTGATGCATTTTATTTAAGTGTCATGCCAAGTAGGGTCTCTGTGTAATAATGCCTTGTAGCCATAGTCTAATGGTACCATACAGACCATAATAAGGACAGTGATGCACATTTCTATGTTCCAGTACAGTGTGTGTGTAAATGCTCACCTCACACACGCTCACATTCATTGGTCCACAGACCAGTCACACATGTCAAGGGCTAAATACTGATGTGGATGGTAAATGTTCCGTTTCATACATGCAGAACCATGAGGCCATTAGGAGTCACAGTGACAGATGCATTTGCATTTGTGCGAAAACAGGTCTTTATGTCTACCCAGACTGTGAGAACATGATGAAATGTTGTGTTCTCTCCTCTCACCATTAGCAGTCCCTTGTAGGCATAGACGATGCCCAGCCAAATGGTCATGTGGGTGTTCTCACAGTGCTCCAAGAAGGGACGGATGGCGATGTCTCGGCCGTGGGGGTCCGCCTGTTGACATAAACACGCATAGAGGAAGAGAGATGAGTAAACCAACCAGAACAACCAAAGCAGTAAGATGTTTTCACTGTCAGCAACAGAACAGGACACTTTTCTCTGTGGTCCAGAGCTCCTTACTTTACTGTTCTCGTCATGTTACGTCTTTTACATCGTTTCGTCGTGTTACATTTGTTACGTGTGATATTCACTGTTGGAAACACCAAGGGAGCGTCCTTTCTATCTGTTATTATTCCATCCATTTAGGCTGAAATTGGTCTTGATGGAGGGAAGGTGTGCAATTATGCTAAATAAGAAGAAAATCAATAATCCCCTCAAATATAGTAACACTAGAGTAATGAGGCTGTTTAGAAAATGGGAGGAATAGAAAATAGAGACATCTATACTAAACAGTAAAAGGAGTTTCTTTCAAATATCGGTATTTTTATGTATGTAAAATCAGTGTTTCCCACAGGACAGGAATCTGTTTGTGGTGGTGAGGTCGTGGTGGTGGTGGTGGTGGGGTGACCAAGAAAAACGCACAAGTTCTAACACTTGAACACTTTTGTTGCATCATTACTAACGAGCAGAACCGCGCTACTTCCAGCTCCAGCTAAGTGGCAGCAGCTAAACAAGTGTGACATGGTTAGCCTGTTGGCTAATGCTAACGCTGCTAACAGTGTGAGTTAATGTCTCTGCACATGTTGAGCTTCCAGTTACATTAACAGTGACACAGGCTAATATAACATGATGAGTTATAGCTGTTTGGACTACTGTTTTACTTGGTCTTTCGCGCCGGTCTCCTTCTTCTTCTTCTTCTTCTGGCAGACGAGGTGTGTTAAGTGCATCTTCTTTGGTTTTATTGGCGGGGTGACAATTTATACCGCCACCTACTGCACCGGAATTGTAATGACTAGCTACATTACAATGCTTTTATGAGCACGGTCGAGCAGAAAAAAAATGTTTGTGGCGGAAATGATTTTTTCGTGGCAGGCTGTCATGAATAAATGAATGTATGGGAAGCACTGAAAATAGTGTTTGGACTTATTACTTCCCCATCTTAGTTACAAAACACACATTAGAGAATAAATGCCATGTGGATAGTATTTTATGGGGCGGCCATGGCTCAGGAGGTGGGTCATCCAATAACTGAAAGGTTGGCAGTTCCAATCCTGCTCCGTCCTAGTCATGTGCCATTGTGTCCTTGGGCAAAGCACTTCACCCACCTTGCCTGCAGTGTCACTCACACTAGTGTACGGATGTTCAGTGGTTGGAGGGGCTGTTTGGTGTGAACTGGGGCAGTTGTGGCTACAAACACAGCCTCCAACCACCAGAGTGTGAATGTGTGAGTGAATGGATAAAAGATCAGTAATAGGTGTGTTTCCACTATCGGAACTTCCAGGCCGTTTAACAGGAACTTCATGGTATCGCCACTGACTGGGCTGTTCCGACAGAACCAACGGAGTACCTGCTCGAGGGTAGGTACTCAAGAACAGCCCGGTAGAGTCGCTGGGCGGTACTAGTGACTAGCTCATGCAGATTGGTTGTCACAAGTGACATCAGCAGATCGCGACAAACAACCTCCAATTTTAAAAGAGTAGTTGCTGGAGGAATTTCACAACACGATGAAGCAGAAGACGACTACTCTTACTCAACGAAAGACAAGCGAAGAAGATAAGAAGCAAACATCCTAACTTCATTCGTGTCCATGTCCAGTCTTGTTGTGATTTCCTCCTCTGTTGCTGCTTTGTTTTGGTGCTTTCGATTAGTGAGGTTACTATAGAAACGGACATGATATGATGATGTCCTTGCGAGGTTCTTACAGGGCCATTACTGTAACGGAGACAAGACGCCTGAGAGGACCAGGACAACTTGTGGCCCGGTCAAAAGTACCTACCCCCCAAAAAGTCCCGGTACCAGTGTCGTGGAAACATGCCTATTGTAAAGCACTTTGGGTGCCTTGAGAAGTGCAACAGAAATCTTATCCTTTATTATTATTATTTTCATGAAAAACAAGGAACAGATGACTACAGCAGGTCTTCTTGTTCGCTTTCCTTTGAAAACTCTTGGTATTTGACCATCATTGACGTATGTGCACATATAAACGGAGTCAGAATATATCCAGACGTGTCAAATCAGACTCTTCTCTATCATGACCACTTGCTACACAAAAATCAACCGAAGTTAAATCAGTCCTGGCTTAGGATGCTAATGTGCACAACAAATGCCACTTCTTCATTATTATGATTTACACCTCCTCCTTTCTTTCTTGTTTCTTTGACACTGTATCTTTCCATCCCACTCCCATTTGTCTACTGCAGTTACTGCTTTCTTTTCATTTCCACTTGTCTGTCACTTTTACTGCAGTCCATGGTGACACAGGTCAAATTGGCACCTGAGATGGATATTAATAGGCTTAAACAGGCCACCTCCTCCACCTCTGACTCTCTCTCTCTCTCACTATGTGTTAAGCAGAGCTTTAAAAAGCCATTAATAAGAGCATTAGTTTGGCCTGCATGGATTCATCAGAGGCCACACCAATATATCAACTGTGAGACACCTGGGGCAAGGCTGGGCGGAATGCCACACTCGCTATGTGTGTGTGAGAGTGAGTGTGCATGTGTGTGTGTCTCATAAGGCTTATTTACAGACATGTCTAATGGCTATGTGTACTGTATGTGCACAGAGGCATTAACGGTAAAGTGCCAGATTTGATGAAATCCGATTCATAAACTCATTCCTTCAGGGCAAAAAGAGAGATAAGAGAAGCTTGTAAAGAGAGGTGAAAATACTAAAATGTGAGTGTGGTTTCTGTCCAAATACAAACTGTACAAGGCAGTCTGCTTTATTTTATGTCCTCCTGTGAGTGGTGTCTGCCACTGATAGATCTGCATCCACTCATATGTGTCCCTCTAGGTGCTGCTACTACTGAACCATCTATTCCACTAGTCATTTGACCTCCATATTCTCCATTCTGCTCACATTAATGGAAATTGCAGCAATTTGTGATTTTCTGTTCGACCTTGATGGATTTATATCACTAGTTCTCCATAGGATGATCACTTAAAATGGGAAATTGCCGCTTAAAGAGCTACACTTATTCACCCACTGAAACAGGCCCGTACTGTGTAATTTCTAAATATCCTGTCAATTACAGTACAGCTGTCTGTCTTTAATTTCCACAGCAGATTTTCCTTCCATATCTCTGCCTTCAAAATTCAACTTTTGCAGTTTTCCTCATTCAGCTTGCACTCTCCCTTTCAATATTCAATTCCGCAAAGGATTACGTCTGCACTTATATATCGCACACCATTTGCGAAAAGACGCAGCAGCAGAGCGCAGCACTGAACTCTGATGTAGAGCCAACTTTTCCAACACTTGCAGAAGATATTCAAAACCTCAGATGTCTTAAAACAGAAATGCATTAAAGAACGAGGATCGCTTGGGTGGCAGTGAGTTCACACATTTTGTCAGAGCGCTCCTGTAACCCCTTGTGAGAGTTCTGGTGGCAACCGTGTGTGGCTCATGTCAATCTGTGAATATTCTGGGACTTGACTATAAGATTCTTGTTAACGTTAGACGGATGACTGGTGGAAGAGGGTTTCTGCCTTAAATGTGATCAAGGAGGTGGAAAACACAGGAAAGTGGGGCAGGAGATGACGCACAGGCAGGCTATTTTTGACAAGAAACCACAATTAGTTGACACAGTACAGAGAAGGGATTCGAGAACTCAAACATGAAATTTTTAATGGTAACATTCTCATGCAAAACATTTTTTCAGCCTAATTAATGTGTTAGGATTTCTAGGCTTTTGCAAACAGCAGATTCATTTCCAGACACAGGGAATAACCAAAATGGTGGGATAGCACTCATTTCTGTAGATCAATAGGAGAGACGCTGTTGTTGCTGTTTAACCCTTTCATGCATGAATTATGAGAACCTTAGTTGAGATTTTTGTCCTGAGTGTTTTTATTCCGCTTTAGGCATGAAAAAAAAAAAATCAGTGCAATTCAAGTGTGTTTAATGAACCTATTTTTTATGGAGTTACAAAAATGTCCACTCAGCTGAACACCATATGTTAGATTTTTAAAGCAAAGAAACATGTATTTAAGCCCTTCATGCATACTGGTCACTCCAGTGGACAGCTCTTCTCCAGCTGTTCTCTTATATATTCATGGGTTTTGTTGTTTTAGTTGCATATCAGCCGAGAGAGTGGTCGCTGATGCATCATTTCATACACTGCAGTTCAAATCATTCCCGTAACTTTGCTGTGCGTGATAAACCTGATCTGCAGTGATATGTTTTTAATCAATTGTAAACTGTTATTATTAGACTGTAATTTTCTTAATCAAAAAGTTGTTGTTGTTGTTGTTGTTTTTTGGATATTATCTCCATAAAGTTCTTAACTAGTATTAGAGTATGGTAAAATGTGAGAAAACATCAAATGAGCTGAATGAAAAATGTTTTTATTTCAAAGTGTTCACACAGTTTATCACTTTCTGACCTGCATTTTAAACACATTTCTTTGCTTCAAATATTAAACACATTGTATCCAGCTGAGTGGACATTTTTGTAACCCCATGAAAAATAGGCTCATACAAAAATTTCAATCGCATTATTTTTCATCTAAAGAGGAATAAAAACACTCAGGGAAAAAAAAAAAAAAAAAAAAAAAAAAAAAAAAAAAAAAAAATCGACGAAGGTTCTCATAAGTCATGCATGAAAGGGTTAAAACAATCATCAGAAATTGATTAACTGTGTGAAAGTGATGAAGTCAAACATTTTTAATCAGCTAATTTGATATTTTGTCACATTTTAACATACTGTAATACTAATTATTACTCACTTCATGGAGATGATAAGAAAAAACAACAACACCTTTTTGTTAAAAAAACTGTTAATGCAACAATTAGCAATTGATTGACTCTCAAGCATGTTAGTATAGATCAGGTTTATGAAGAACAACACAGTTACAGTAATGGTATGAAGTGAAACCCATGACGATACTATAAAATGGCTGTAGAATAGTTGTAGTAGTGACCACTATGCATGAAGCTATGTCACTCATGTAGCTATGAACTGACCCAGGATCTGTTAGTGTGAAAGGTTTAACAAATGATTCACATCATGTCCATATGTGTATTCATTAAACTTTTTAATGACCCCTTGTGACCTGCATGGAGTCTGGCTTCTTGACTCTGTTATCCAGATTTTTTCCCTTAATACAGTACATTATTTAAAGTGTGTGTGTGTATGTGTGTGTGTGTGTGTTAATTACATATTGCCAGTTTGCATTCAGTACATTTGCATTGGGGTCAGAGCTCGTTGGGTCTTTTCTACTTCTAGCTTTACTGAATCATCTGCATCTGTGTCATTTATGTATATTTATGTTTTTGGCTCAGCAACCTCTTATTCGAAGAACAATGCCCCAAATGTCACACTTCTTGCAAATCATTTGTTCATTCAGTATTCAGAGAGACATATTCTGCATCAGTGCTTTTTGCATAGTCCCAGCTCCAAGCAAACTTGTGTCACTAACAACAAAATGATAAGACAAAATGAGATATAATGCTTATTAGGCTCGGGTCTCTATCGCAGCAGAGCAGACAGGCGCTCTCGTCTTTTGGAGGGAAGCTGTCTGGGGAGTTGCCAGGCAACAGGGCTGTAGGCGGCAGGCGGCCCCAAAGCGGCGGTGAAGGCAGTAAAAGTGCCGCTTCACTGTCATTTTTCACAGCATTAGCCCTCTAACGGGATCACTCTGGGAGGGCGAGAGCGGGCTCCATCCTGGCAGATTGTCTATGGAAAGATACGGGGAGGCAAGGCGATGAATGGAGTGATGGAAGAAAAAGGGAGAGTAAAATGGAGGGTGGGGTGGAAAAAAGCATGGATGGAAACATGGAAATTGAATTGAATGGAAAAATGAAGCAACAGCCTGATAGACGAGGGAA
>JAQQZY010000003.1:7956966-7967961 GCA_030068375.1 Ostorhinchus rueppellii | reverse complement strand
CACCCCCCCCCCCCCCCCCCCCAAAAAAAAAAAAAAAACTAGAAGGCCCCAAATCCAATTTTGCTTGGGGCCCAATTGAGGCTTGGGCCGGTTCTGGTTTTGGCAGCAGGGCAGTTTTCACGCTAATGCTCAAAAATGCGAAATATTTACATCACCACCTCTTCGCTGATTCAGAACAGAATGACACCTCCTTAAGAAAGAAAAAGGGAAAAGTGGGACATAGTGTCGCCCTGTTAGAGGCAATAGTGAAGCTAAGTGGACAGGGTAGAGTTCAAGTAGCGCCATATGGTTTACATCCTCCCCCTCCTGTGATGCACTTTCTGGGCGTATTGATCCAGGACGTTCATAATCTCCTTCAGCTCTTTGTGTTTCCGGAGGTTTGCGGATGGAAGAGGTGGATGTCGACACTGAGGGGACGGGACGGGACGGGGGGGTGGGGAAATAAGAGAGCTGAAACCAGGCCCAAGGGCAGCTGGTTACACACTGGAAAATAAAAAGGATCACAAATGCAGCATTTATTGGTACATTAGAATCAGATAAGTTTCAGTAGTTATTTACTGATGTCGGCAACACGGTTCTTGGCAGCAAAGACAAAAATACTGTATGTAAGAACAAAGCCTGGGATTATTGAAGCTCTGAGTCTGAGGGGAAAGCACATCTACGTTTGAGGACAATGATGTCTGAACACAGTAACCATCCTGTGTGGCTGTTCTCCACTTCAAATCTTACACGTCACATTTCCATTTAATTGGAGCCATTTTTACCCTGAATGTTTTGCTCCCATCGCCTTCTACCCTGTCGATGTTGTTGAAGAGCATTATTAACCCTTTCATGCATAAATTATGAGAACCTTAGTCAAGATTTTTTTCCTGTGTATTACCATATCTCTTTAGGTGTGGAAAAAAAACAAAAAACAAAACGCCAATGTGATTTTTTTTTTTTTTTTAAATGAATGTGAAATGTCCACTCAATTGGACACTATGCATTTAATATTTGAAGCAAAGAAACATGGATTTACTTACATATTGTGTAAAAACTATGAAATATGTGTTTTATTAAAGCTGCTGATCTGATGTTTTCTGACATTTTTAACATCCTATAATATTAGTTATTACTCACACACACACAAAAAAAGCAACTTTTTGTTCAAAAATTCTCTGTGTACTGTTGTGTACACATAGCGCTGGCTTTCTTATCTGTTTTTTTTTCTTTTTTATTCCTGTTTTTTTTATCCTGTCCTATATGTTACTCTTTTGGTACAGCTGCTTTTAATTCTGCACTGTAGCTGTTTATACTTATTCTGTTTATTCTCTAAGTGTTAGGATTTTATTGTTCGTATTTTTATGTGATTACTGTTTTTGGAGTTTCTATTAGGTTGTGCAGTAGACTGCTGGTCCTGAGTACAAGTTTTGTTTCATGGACTCATATGGAACGACAATAAACTGAAACCTGAGCCTGAAAAAGAAAAGTGTTACAGTCTAATAACAATTAGCAATTAATTTACACTGAAATATCAAGTTTACAGGGAATTTACAGTAATGGTATGAATATCAGTGTATTATGGGATGGTGCTTAAGTGTCCACTGTGTTGGCTGATATGTAACCAAAACAGCAAAACCCATGAATATATAAGAGAACAGCTGTAGAATGACTGTCCACTGTAGTGACCAGTGTGTATGAAAGGGTTAACAGTATTTTCATGTATGAATTATGAAAACTTTAGTCAAGATTTTTTTCCTGAGTGTTTTTATTCCTTTGTTGGCATGAAAAAAACAATGCAACTGATTTTTTAAAAATGAAACTAGATTTGTTTCTTTATTGCTTTAACCCCTTGATGCCGACTGATGCAAATTCGCATCAAACCTCCCTCCACTCCAAAATGCAACCAAAATACTATCTACTTGAAAGAAAAAACGTAAGTCAAAATTTTTTTTTTTCCACAATTGGAAATCGATTCAGGGGTTAACAAAAAAATATATATATATTTTTTTCAATAAAAAAAACCCTTTTCAATCAAAGGGGAAAAAAAAGTGTTTGAATTTTCAAAAAAAATTACATTTGAAAACTCTTTTCTTTTATTTTTTTTTTATTGAAGTGATTTTTTTGGATTGAAAAAAACATTTTTTTAAAATTGAAAATATTTTGTTAAAAGAATAAAGAAACAAACCTATCTTCATAATTTTATTTGGCGTTCCAAAAACATGCACTGCTTTTGACACTATGTGTTTAACTTTTGAAGCAAAAAATGCTTTATCAGAAAGTGATTAACTGTGTGAAAACTATAAAAATAAAAACAATTTAATGCAGCTACTGTAATGTTTTCTCATATTTTATCATATTCCCAATTTGTATTAGCAACTGATTTACACTTAGACATGTCACTGCAGATCAGGTTTATCAAGAACAGGAAAGTTATAGTAATGATATGAACATCAGTGTATTATGGGATGGTACATAAGTGTCCACTGTGTTGGCTGATATGGAACTAAAACAACAAAACCCATGAATACAGAAGAGAACAGCTGTAGAATAGATGTCCATGTAGCGACCAGTATGCATGTATGAAATGATTAAGCTGACAACCAAAAGTGTTCAGGATTTACCCTAAAAAAATAAAAAAAAGATGTACGTTAAGATCAAAGTACGCAGAAAATCCACAGGGGTCACATCCGATCTCCACTCTGCCCCACTCTCAATTCCAATAAACTGCTGTGGGCTCTTTGAAGAGTTGGCTTTGGAAATGACAGGGCAGAAAATAACAGGTTGGGAACAGGAGGGACCAAAGGTTTGAACAGCGGAGAAACTCACATGCACACAAACACTCCCACTACAGCCCTCAGATAGGTCAGAACACATTTGTCACAACATCACACACAGATAAGAGAATGGCAGATTATTTACTACATATATCCAATGACAACTGACGGAGTGAAACCGTAGAGCAGGGAAAGAAAGGTAGAGGTCTCAGGAGGACTGCTACACGAGCGAGGCTTTTCCCACTGAAACGCCTTCATTGTCAGTTTGAACTAAAACCTTTTACTCGAAACCAGCGGCGTCAAACGTCCGACTCATGGGCTGAATCTGTTAAATGCAAAAATACCACTGAAGATATTAACAATAAAGGGTGTTGAATTTGTTTTAGCTCAGGTTCCACATCAGAGGTGGGAAGTAACTAAGTAGAAGTACTTCATTACTGTACTTAAGTAGATTTTTTTAGGTATCTGTACTTTACTTGAGTATTTATTTTTCTGACAACTTTTTACTTTTACTCCCTACATTTTTGCATAAATATCTGTACTTTATACTAGTTACATTCCCAGAATAGGCTCGTTACTTTTTCAAACTAAAAGCATAAGACAGTAAAATACAATAAATACAAAGAGAAAAGAGAGAGGAGTACAGGCTGTGAACATACCTGCAAAGCTGAGAAGAACTCCGGATTAAACCCATTATCTACTCACTAACTCACTTTTAAGGCTTTATTTTTGGCTTAAACACACATCATCAAAAAAAATCTGTCACATGTGCTGCTCAATGACGTCTTTAACTGTATATAAAAAGAGCTGAAGTTCACTTCAAAATAAAACTACTACGGTGAAATGAGATGAGCATCATCATTAAATGTCCTGAAAATTATGCTCATCCATGAACCCACCTGTATTTTGTTTAATTTTACCCATGGACATTCTGATATGATTATATGATTCTATATATGATTTTAATTAAATTAATATTGTATCATTCATGGCAAAAAATGCAGTTTTACTTTTTACTTATGTACTTTATTACAATTGAGAAGTTGTACTTTTTAACTTTTACTTTAGTAAAGGAGTTGAATCAGTACTTCTACTTTTATGAGAGTAGTTTTTCACCCAAGTAACTGTATTTCTACTTAAGTACAGAATGGGAGTACTTTTGCCACATACAGACAAATATGACAAACAAAATAAGAACCTGTATATATTGAGAAATACAATCATTCTTTTTGGTTAAATGTGAAAAATAATAATAATATTACTCTCTGAAAATATTTACATTTACAAACTAGCCTTAATGACAAAATGGGAAGAACCTAAAATGTTAAAAGAAAACAAAATTGTAACATTTTTAACATTATTCTGCCTGTTATTCAATGTTTTGTGCATTTATAGATTCACTGTGATCTGTACATTATGTTAATACTAAACACAGACAGAATATTGTAGAAATTGTTTTTATTTTAGTTTCAGACTCCAAAAGTTTATAAATATTATTCCTGTTACCAAATGATAAGTTGAGGGAAAATATTGTTAAAATTGCATTTATTTTTCTTATGAAAATTTTGTTTCATCAGGCAATTCATGGATGAGGTCAAAGGCGTCTCAGATGGACACATCCACTACTTTTTCATTCAGAACTTTTGAACCAGACAAGTTTAGGATAAGTATTACACATAATTGTACAGGTCTGAATGCCGTCTTAAACATACGCACAGGAAAAAATGTAGTTTCACATATTTTAAATTAAAAAAAATATCAAAAAACTACTGCGTCACAGATGGACAAAAAATTAACTTAACTAGTTTTTGGAAGAATTACAAAGTTCTCAAAAGTGATGTTCCTCTGACATTTTCATCCTAAAATGTATTCAGTGTATAAGTTAAACCCTTTATTTAATAACCTAATAATTAGTTACAGGAAAAAGATATTTTATCCTAAAAGGGAAGAGTTTTGACAAATGGCAGCGTCACAAAGACGACAAAAGTAAATATCAAATTAAATCAATCTCATATACTTCCAACTTACACGTAATATTAACATTATATGCAAAGGTATTTTGCAAAGATACATGCATTTATTAATTTTAAACACTGTGTGTTTAGATATGACATAAATAATCAAGTAGTCAAATATCAGTGTATTTGGAATAAATTTAGTTTATGTGACTTTATAAAATAAACCCAAAATGAAACATTCACACTAATGAAACTCCTTACATTTTTTTCTCACAATTTTTTTTCTCATTTCAAAATACATTTTCCTGAAAATTTAAGTAATTACCTATGCAAAATATGTTTGGTGTAGATTATTTTAATTACCTTTTTTTTTTTTTTTTTTTTTACCAGATGTGAACCTTCCCTTGACTTCACCCTCATGTTGTTTTTTATTTGGATTGTTTATAAATGTTGGCAATAAAACAAAGGAAAACTTGGAGTTGTCATTATTTATAGGTTATTATTATGTTCTTATTTTATTGGTCTGACCCACTGGAGATCAAACTGGGCTGTATTTGGCCCCTGAACTAAAATGAGTTGGACATCCGTGCTCTAAACCAGGGGCGTCAAACTCATGTTAGTTCAGGGGCCAAATTCAGCCCAATGTGATCTCAAGTGGGCCACACAGGTCAAATTCATTCATTCCTTTTCTGAACTCGTTTTATCCTCACTTGGGTCACAGAGAGACCAGTAAAAAAAAATAGAAATAATACCTTTACACAGTAATCCAAATTGTTCACCTTTTTTTTAATGTGAAAATAGGAATAATCTGAACTAACATGCATAATCTGACATTTCTTAAAGTTTCAACAACATTATTATTAACATAATGTACTGTGAATCTATTATTTTGTTAAAATTTGGCTGTTTTTTCTTAAAAATGTTCAAGTTGTTCATAATTGTTCAGGATATTCACATTTTATTGTGTCAATAGTTTCTAAATGTACGTATTTTCATAGTGCAATTGGACACTCCTGACAAATGACAATATCTAATGTCTTCAGTGCATATATTTCATTTTGTAAATTCATCCTGTGGGCCGGGTTGGAACCTTTGGCGGGCTGGTTTTGGCCCCCGGGCCCTATGTTTGACACCCGTGCTCTAAACTATCCAGGTAGGTGTTTGTCAGGTAATTTCAACTCCTGGTAAAAGTGACACGCATCTATTTTCAGATGTTGTGCTGTGCAGTCACACATAAACACACCCAACCCACACTTGTGCACGTCTTACACTCAAGCACAAGGATATGCAACAGAGTTTCATCTCATCCAACTCCAGAGACTCAGAGGGGTGGGGGTGCAGAGGGGGATGGCATTGTGCCAGCATGTTGCAGCGGCATTGGGTTTAATTATCTGACCTTCCCGTTGACTGGCTCACAGGCTCCCTGCCGATGGCAACTGCTAATCAATGTCACCCTCGGCACTATGATGATAAGTAGCCATGACACCCCTTCTCTCCCCTTCTCTCTCGCTTTCACTCTGACTCTCATCACATATCTTCAACTTCATCTCCCCTAATGGCTCCATCTCAATAGATGTCAGTTCTTCCGCTATTTTGACTCCCTCGCCCTCCCTGTAGCTCTTTTGCCACCTTTCTCCGTCTCAGTCGTACTCTTTAGCCTTGCTTTCCCTCTCTCTCTTCCTCACACATGTTTTCTTGCCCCTTCTTCACCTTTCTTCTAACTCCTTTTCTGTCTCCCTCGAGTCTCCTTGAGTATCCTATCAGTCTCTCCCCTGTCGTCCTATCTTCAGCACTCTCTATACTGTTAGTGTAAAGTCTGCGGGGCGCTGAAATCTCAAGGTCTTGCGTGAAAGAAGTCTTTCATTTAGCTGAATGTATTTGTATTAGCCGCCTTATAGTGCTGAGGCAGCGTCGGGACTTTGTTGAAGCGGTGGCAAAGTGCTCTCATGTCCTATTATTGGTTGACCTTGGTGGTCTCCTCCATGTGACTCCTAGGAGCAGTTGTGTATGTGTGCTTTGTGTTTTTAAATCTGTATTTATGTGAGATCAGTGTGAAGCCTTTCTCCGACTGACCTCTCAGCTCAGTCTCAGCAGTGCCTCCTTGTCCTCGAGGTGACGACAGCTCTGCAGAGGCTACATGTGCCGTGTCAGTGCAGCGCCACTATGTTCCACAGCTTCTGGGTTAACATCAAAACTAATTAGAAATGCCAGTGCAAATATAATCGGCGGAGGATCTTGCAATAATACAGTTCTCATCTCATACGGCAGATAATTTATTCATGAATCCATCACTGTGGGTTGCAGTTTACAGCTTGTTCTAGCTAAATTACATCATATAGGAGACACTATTCATAGGCTGGAGGAAATTTGCTGGAGAAAGAATAATTGTGCGGGATGCGTCATCACTGAAAATCATGTCCATAATGTTCCAAATTTTGCTCTTATTCCCAAAAAACACACAACATTACTTCCAAGTTGTTTTCATGGCTAATGAAAATGAATATTCCACTAATAGGAAATATATTCACGTTACCACACGAAAACAGCCTCCACTCAAATACAGCACAGGTCAGTGCCCCCGCAGGTCAGAATGCTTAAAAATAAGATATGCTTCTTATTGTGATCGGATATGAGCTCTTTTGGGCAGATCGTCTCTTGAGAATCAGCTGGTTCTATGTCCGTGTTCCCTGCATTATGAGTTTGCATTTTGACTTAACATAAACCTATTTTATTTTTATTTGAAAATAGTTTTATAAGGTTTCTAATAGAAAATGTGGTGTTTCATATAAGTTTTGTATCACGTATTCTTCTTTTGATACACCTTGACCCAGGAAATGGAAACAGGTAGAGGAAGTATTCTTTTATTCGATACAGGAAGTTAATGTTTTTGGGTTTTTTTTGTTTTTTTAAACAATGGTCAACTTTAATTTCTTTAGGATTCAATAGAAAACAACTTTACACCCTCTCAAAAATGTTGCAAAAAAGACATTACCAAACGAAATTTTAAAAGAATGTTTTTGCAGCTTCTTTAGTCTCTTAGGGAAAAAAAATAAAAAATTCTTCTAATGTGATGTTCATGAAATCTCAGGTGACCGCATGCACATAAGACACATTCATTTTGAAATGTAAATCCTCTTCTTCTGGGCTTTACGCATGTCTGAACATGCTCTTCTTATCTGCAATCTTTTTTTTTTTTTTGATACAGGAAGTTCAGTAATTCAGTAAACAAGGAAGTGTGGTCGCTAATGTGCTGTGTAACATGTCGCATGAATTTACCAGAAACCAATGACTGTAAGTGTCATAGTTCGTTTAAATTATCTGTATTTTCTTTGGTATGAGTTTAGCAATGTTTGAGTAAGGTGAGGACACTTTGACAGTCAAATACTTCTCTGTAACATCCATGCAATGTTACGTTAATCTGCCACGTTACATGTAGCACTACGTTATGACGTTAGCATTGGTGCTAATTCTATGAGCTTTATACAGTACAGTAAGTAATGCTATTTTCCTTCTTTTGCAGTTTCACTCCAGTTCATGTTGCCATTTTGATGACTGTGAAGTTAATAAAAGAACAAGCCCGCTCATTTTCCTGGCTCTTGAAAAGGAGTTTTGCTGTTTAATCTATGTTAACGCTCTGGGAGCACAACACGTAGAGAGCAGTACAGTCTATGGTACCTCATTTTGAAAAAACAGAGTTTGAAAATGTCGCCTGTCTGATCTCTAATATTTACAGCATTATCGATCATCTTTTGTGTGGAATGGTGTTGACTGTGGAAGGTACCCTAAACATATTGTTAGCGTGTTCTAAATCTCCATAGGCTTAGAGATAGAAGAGGTTAAAAATGGACGTAGAACTTTCTGATTCTATGGAAGTGTCCCCTGGTCAACAAGCTCTATGTCCAACATCGGACCTGGTGCCTTTACAGGTTTCACTTATGATCCAAATCAGGAAGTTCTATGTCCAACAGAGTTGTTTTAAAAAAAAAATTATGAACAAACTAAGTCTTGGTCAATGATTACATGTATTTTAGACTAATTTTATACTTTCGAAGGGATCAAAATAGAATGTTTTTTTTCTGAGGAGTTCTCATTTTGTGCTTTGGCTGGGGCCATTTCTAGTTTTTTTCTTGGCTCTGCCCCTTGTCCAGGCTGATTACCGACATGAGCCCCCAATCCCGGATGAGCCCCCAATCTGTTATGTGCCAGGAGGTCTAGGGTGGTGACACATTACAAAAGTAAATGTTCTGGGTGGAGACCGGTGATGAAAAACATGAGAGGAAGGTTGCTAGTGGTAGAAAAAGGTTTGAAGTTTTATTTTAAAAAAAAATAAAATAAAGAAAAGAGCCACCAGTGGCATACATCTATGTTGTAAGTTAAACAAAACTAAACAGTGGACACGACTAAAAAGAGGACACACAGAAGCGTTGGACCCACTGGCCTGGCACTTGTCTTCATTGTGGACTCTCCTGGATTTATAGGCTGAGGTAGCAGATGTCGGTAATCAGCCTGGACAAGGGGCGGAGCTAAGGAAAAAACTAGCTGTAACAGTGCTTTACCTGTGCTCCGCAGCCATTTTGAGCCGATGTCACATGATCCAGGTATGGCCCCTGATTGGCTCCTTGGACGTAGAACTATCTGATTTGAAACGAGCACCACTCAGGACAGAGAACTAAATGTTTTTAGACGTGAGTGTGACTAGATGTTTCGCTTGGACCTGAGCACTTTGGTACATGAACTTAAATGATTCTGGAATGCCCTTATATGCTTAATTCCATTTCTGCAAAAAGTGGATATGGAACCAGTTGATTCTCAAGGGACAATATGTCTCTGCTCCATCCTTGCCAACCGCTGTTTGTTTTATGTTTTTTGTTTGTGTATATCACACATACAATACACTATAATCAGACAAGAAGCAAAGTAATGCAAACTGCTGCAAAAGACATACATATTCCAAATAGACATGACCAAAAATGATCCCAAAATGGAAAAAAAGGCATATCCTAAATGTCATCAGTGAATAATACTAATTTTAAAATGAGGAGTAATTGAAAATATCCACATAGAATATACGATTTTCATAATAATAATAATAATAATAATAATAATAATAATAATAATAATAATAATACTATCATACAGAAGGTTTGTCCACTTGGATTCCAAAATACAATTATATAAGAATCCTAATGGGCCACATATGGGCCCTTTAAATGTAAGAAAAATAACTTTAACATAACTAAAGGCACAGGTTTTTTTTTTTTTTTTTTTTTTTTTACTAACCAAAAGTCATTCTGAAAAGCACATTGACTGAGGCCACTGGATGCTGCAAAGGAAAAAGCAATCACACACCAAAGACTTGACTTAATCCCTGGCAGCACAGCTTTCAACTCGGCCAAGTCCAGCAAAGTGGCACGAAAGGAAAGGTCATTCACTGTCCCCCAAACTCAAACAGGCACATACCTACCTACTACACACATTTAAAGGTGTATTTTAGCAACTCTGGACATAGCGAGTGCCAGGGTAAAAATAATTCACTTGGAAAAGAAGAGTAAAGAATAAGAAAATGGGTTTATACCCAGGTGAAAATAATACCATTGTATCAAACCGCGCTGTAAAAAGTAAAACATTGAATCAACTTAAAAATGTTCTTCAGTAGGTCACAGATAAAAAAAAAAATGTGTTGAGTGAACCACATTAAATTATGTCGAATATAATGTAATGTGATTTAATTTGGTTCACTCAACTAATTTTTTTAATGTGTGATGTATTGAAGAAAAATGTTTAAATCGATTCAATGTTTTACTTTTTACAGTGTAAAAACTACACTGTACTTTTTACAAAATGGGCAAAAAAAAAACACCTGCTGAGAAAACACTGACTGGTTATGTGTCAGAGGTTTGACCATCGTTTTATCAAGAAAAACAGCTTTCTGAAGGATGGCAAGGTTAATGATCATCAAAGAATGAAGAATTGTGGGAAACATTTGGGTCTCAATGCACTGCATGACCACCTCACTGCCTCTGGGCTCACAGTCACGGTCATCATCATCATCATCATCATCATCATCATCATCATCATCATCATCATCATCATCATCATCATCATCATACAAAGTTTCAATTATCAAGGCCCGCATCACAATGTTGAGTCTCTAACTAATCATGCCTCTGCCTGTGGCCAGATGAGATAGAGCTGCTTTTCACCTAAACTGTGTGTGTGTGTGTGTGTGTGTGTGTGTGTGTGTGTGTGTGTGTGTGTGTGTGTGTGTGTGTGTGTGTGTG
>JAQQZY010000003.1:7941425-7954199 GCA_030068375.1 Ostorhinchus rueppellii | reverse complement strand
GCTGTTCTCTTCTATATTCATGGGTTTTGTTGTTTTAGTTCCATATCAGCCAACACAGTGGACGCTTATGCATCATCTCATAATACACTGTAATTCAGACCATTACTGTAACTTTGCTGTTCTAGATAAACCTGATCTGCAGTGACATGTTTGAGTGGAAATCAGTTGTTATTTGCTAGACATTTTTTTTTCTTTTATTTTGCATATTATCTCCATGAAGTGAGTAATAACTAGCATTAGAATATGTTAAAATGTGAGAAAACATCAGATTAGCAGCATTAAAAATGTTTTTTTTTCATTGTTTTCATATCACTTTGATATTGGGTTGTAAATGTGTTTCTTTATTGCAAAAATTAAATGTGTGGACATTTTTGTAACTCAGTGAAAAAACAAACAAACATGTGATCACATTATGTCTAAGAAGGACTAAGAACACTCAAGAAAAAAAGCTTGACTAAGGTTCACATAATTCATGCATGAAAGGGTTAATTAGATTAATTGGAAAACAAATGACAAAAGTGCTGTTTTGCTGGTGTTTTCAAGGTATATGATGAAGTGTTATTAATACATATATTGGTTTAAGTACGTTTATACAACAGATCTATAAATCTTCCATTAGATAGAATTGTAAAGTGAATGTATTGTCATGTGTAGACTGTGTTTTGGAGTAGATATGGCAGCTCTGAGACAAATATTCCTTTTGAGTAAAACTCATTCTCTCATTAATTCTCCAATTTCACACTTTGACCTAAGACTATACTTTGGAAACAAGGCCTGAGGGAAGTAGGGGTTCACAGGGTACAGCAGCAGCCCCCTCTGGATCACAGGACAAAAGATTCCAAATGTATGAATTAAATAATTACATAAAGTCATTGACTGACGCACCTCACACTCATGCATGTGCACGCAGATATTGTGGAACAGCTGGACATACAGGAGATGTTACCTTGGATCGCAAAAACACATGTGGAGGGTCATCTTAAGGTACGCGCACCTGCGACAACAGCAAACCAGTGCAATTTGTGAAAAATAAAGGCGGAAATGCTTTTGTTTATGAAAATGAATGACAGTACGCAAGTAGGATGTGAAGAGCCTCCTTTTGACCCAATGAAATAAAACATACATATGAATTACAAATTGTGGGAAAACACCATTGTTTAGAATGTAATAACATGTGACAAACAGTAACCGTTTCAGAACCACGGATAGCACCGCTCACACTCCTGTCACCTGTTTAAAATAAATTCAAGTGTTTTTATCGTCAATCCACAAAGGACTTTTAATGAAATGGGCGACTATTCCTTTCCCATCCCACATCAAATCACACTCAGACTGGGCATAAACAGACCAAGCCCAACTAATCATCACCTCAGTTTAAAGAAACGTGCGTTCTTTTCCTTGAATATTATTTGTCAGTATTCCATGCTCTTAAAGTAGTCTATTTTGTAAATCTTGTTTTCTGAGCAGCCAGTATAGCCTAAACAAAATAGCCTGTGCTTCAGATTATTGTCTACTTTGTGAACAGTTGTTGGTATTTGCTGCAGTTTTGTGTAAATCTGTCTTTTCTAGTGCTCATTCACTCATTCATTTGTCTGATATTTTGTGTAGCCTAAGTGTTTTTTGTTTTTTTTGTTATTGTGATTATTTATTTATCTTACACTAGTAATATAGCTTTAATAGTCAGACAATGTATTTTCATAAACTGAAAAACCTAATTGATGTTTGCGTCACCACCAGCATGACCCCCCCCCACCCCCCCACACACACACTTGAAATGGCTTTCCACAGCTGTGCTCAGAAACTTCAGCCATCCACCATGTTTGAGTTGATTTTTCTTTATCAGTGACTCACACGTACTGTTTTTACTCTGGAAGCCTTTTACTTTTACAAGCGTTAATGATTAGTTTAATTTCAGCCAACAACATGTCCAGATAAAACAGATCAAGAACAGACAGACTAGGAAAAAAAAGTACTCACTTCAAAACACAACTGATACATTTTACAAGTTTAGTATAAAAAGAAAAAAAGTATGAATGCTTTGGACAAATGCACAGACAGAGATGCTGACCGCTACAAAATGTACAGAACAGCAAAGATGCATATTCATCAGTTCGAAAGCAGTTCTCTTTACATAGGTTGGATTTTCGTCCTGTTCAATTGGAATAAAGTCATGACTCCTCGTCCTTATTCGAACATGCAGGAAATGGACAAGACTATAAACAGAAGCAGGTACCCCAAAGGCAAAACCTGTGACACACTTAATGTAGTTTACCTTGAAGGACTAGAAAATAGCAGGCCAGAGTCTCATTTCTGGGTGCAAACTTTCAGAGACAGCTGGAGGAATTCAAGGTGGTTGTAAAGTTTTATATTGTCATTAGTACTAAGCCTGTTCTAAGAGGGCCGCATGTCTTACATTTTCCACAACATTACAACTTGATGCAATCTAATAATGCAACACAAGCAGTTAACAATACCTTACTATAACGGTCACAATGCCTAACTATTCTTGTGGGATTGGCTAGCTCTCAGATACTCCCACAGCCATACAAATCACCAAGAATGTGTGAGGTCGCTTTTGTTCTCTTCTTCCCTCTCTTCCTCTCTCCAGAGGTGGTCGATGAGAAAAGGCCTAGGTGGGTGGTGGTTATCCCTTAATGACCCAGTTTACTTTGAAAAGGCATTGATCTGAGCCAGCGCTTTGCTCAGTGCTAACAAAGGAGCCTCAAAGCCCATCTTAGCACCATCTTAGCACCAGCACTGTCAGTGGCTCGTGGATAATTCTGCAGATGACATTGTTCTCCATTCAACTGAATAAATACTTTATGATTCTCAGTTCTTGTCATATCATGTCTTTGTCTCTGTCACTAGGAATATGATTACTCCTGGATAAATCTCCATAATTCAATTTAGTGCTCGCTTTAGCTAACCAAATCTGACAAAAAGTGTTAAGAGACGTTAGCGGGACAACTGATTTCTATGTAGTTTTCTGTCGTGTATGTTAAATTTCATGGACTTTAACTGTAAAAGTGTATGTAGATTAGATGAATTGGAAACAAGTCTATTTTTTCCATTCCTTTCCTATTCTTTGGTTAAATAAGTATCGTTTCATCCAACGCAAAAAATCCAATTTTACTTTTTACTTTTGTACTTTATTACAATTGAAAGTTGTACTTTTTTACTTTTACTTAAGTAAAGAAGTTGAATCAGTACTTCTACTTTCACAAGGATATTTTTTCACCCAAGTAACTGTACTTGTACTTAAGTACCGAATGTGAGTACTTTTGCCACCTCTGCTATCAACAGTTGACCGGGACTACAGTGGAGACCCTTTATCATGTGATAACATTTGTTATGATTAGGCTCTATATCAATAAAATTTGATTTGATTTTAAGTCAAATCAAATTTGATTTATATAGTTTCTATGTATAACAGTTTCAACATAAATCATTATGATTTGTGTTGAAATTGTTTTATTATTCTTGCCTAACTATTTGTTTTTTTGTATCTATCTCTCCTTGGGTGAAACACTTTGTATAATAATAATAATAATAATAATAATAATAATAATAATAATAATAATTATTATTATTATTATTATTATTATTATTATTATTATTATTATTATTATTATATCCAGGTATTATAGTAAAAATATTATTATTATTATTATTTTTATTTATTTATTTATTTTTGCTCTAATACCTGGATATAGAACACTTTTATTAGTGGTAGCACTACAGGAACTTAGGAGTATAGCAGTTGTTTTTCTTTTTCAGTTCCATTTAAAGGGTCTCCTTTAGCTCCTGTTTCTATATAGGTACTTCCACAGCCTGAGGGGAACTATAAGTGACCTGACTTGATGAAGCGTAAAATGATTCATCCAAAAGTGACTGTTCAAAGCAGTACTAGAAATTGACCTTTTTAAATACAATAACAAATAGTAAAACAGCAGCAGAATTAGCTTTAAAACAGAACACAACTCAGAGAAATGGACTGGGAATATACAGTACAATAGGATTTACATACATAAAAGTGAAATATTTAAAGTGAAGCTTGCCTTTCCCTTTAGCCCGTTTGCTTAGACATCCACTGAAATGTGAAGTGCCTCAGAAGTTAGATGAAGAGGTTGAAACATGAATGGAAAAAATGTCCACAGATCTGCATATATTGCTGAAGCAAGGATTTGATCAAAAGACAGAAGGAGGTTCCATCAGTGTTTATAAAGTACTGGAAAGTCACACTTGAGTAGAAGTACAGGTACCCTACCAAAAAGTGACTTTGGTAGAAGTTCAACCAACAGAAGTACTGCTCAAGTTAAAGTCTTTAGTTATCTAATATTTACTGTACTTAAGTATATAAGATAAGAAATCCTTTATTGATCCTGTGTTGAGGAAATTCACATTTTACAGCAGTAAAGGGACAGTATCAATTAATTGACTTAAATGTATTTTTGTAACGAGTAACAACACTGTGCATTAAAAATGTATCAGAGTAGAAATACGCAGTTGAGTTAGGAAATGTAGTGAAATAAAAGTGAAAGTCACCAGAACAAAAAATACTCAGTAAAATACAAATTCTCCCAAAACATACTTGAGTACAGAAGTGGAATATGATTTTTTTTTTTTTTGTTACGATATAACCCTGGGTTCCATCAACTGGGGGAAACTTAGAGGCTTCTAGGACACTTTGCCGCGTTTCCACTACGTGATACCAACTCAACTCGGCCTTTTTGCGTTTCCATTGCAAAAAAGGACTTGGAATCTGGTACCCGGTTCTAGTTTTTTTGGTATTGCTTCTGCTGAGGTTCCAAAATGGGGGAACCGATACCAAAATGTAGCGTGTGAACACTGCAGACCACTGATTGGCTCTCTGCATCATTACGTTATCAATGTGTGATGTGCCATTTAAAAAAAAAAAAAAAAAGATTCGGAGGGTTATGGTAAATATGGTTGTTTTTACTGCCAGCTGTATTGCGTTATAGATGATGTTACAGAAGTTACATGCCACATCGCTATGGTGACCAGGTACTCTACGTTGGTAGTATCCTGTAATGGAAACTGTCTCTAGGAATAGTACCTGGTACCCGAGTCAAGTCGAGTCAACTAGGGTCGAGTCGGGACGGTTCCATGTAGTAGAAACGCAGCATTTGTAAAGTAACAACAATGCTTAACTGCAGAGTTGGAAGAAGACTAAGTACAGTACATCCTGTTTAGTTTGCTCAAACAAATGGAAGCTGAACAGTTACAGTAAATAGTGAAAGGACTGAGCCTTAAGTGTTTTATTATCACACGTATGAAATGTGCAAATGAATGCATTTTACTGCTGTACATCAGTCATCCCTTCAGAGTTTGTACTGTTATTGTGAGCCAGTAGAAGTAGAAGCAGTACTTTCAGTTGAGTGCCACATATAGTTGACTGTTTTTACTGTATTGGTGTTTATGCAAATGTGGAAGATGAAACTACCGCTGAACTAGTAGGGAGACTGGAGAACAGGCAACATTAAACTGTGACATGGAAAAATGATCAACAAATTACCCACATCAAATGAATTTTAAGAAAAAAAAAAAAAGTGCCATCAGGAAAGTGAATATTGAATGGTCACTCATCCTCCAGACTCTGGAGGTAGTAGGGATAGAGCGTGGTGTCTAGCCGTTCCTTTGAAGAAGTTGTGTGGAAGTGGCAAATTGATTAAACAGGAGACAGACCGGTGAGGAAAAAAGGCCAGGATAAGATAAAGAAAGAGAGAGGGAAGCGGAAGTTGCTGAGAAGAAAGAAATGGAGCAAAAGAAGAGAGACTGTTCCAGGTCACTCTGACTCGTGTCCACTGGTCCTGCTCTTACAAGCTTGTTTTTCGATTTTCTCTGCCAGTGCAACACCACTGGGTTGGAGCTGCACATGAGGCAATGCAGGAGATGGATAGGGGGAGGTGGGAGTAGGAGGTTGGTATCCGAAGGGGTGTGCAAATAGAAATCTGGTCAGTAACACAATTCTGGCTGAGAAAGGTCTTACAGGGGCACAAAAGGAATGAAATGGATACATGTCTAGGGTGGATGGCTAGAGAGACAGGAACTGTTTTAAAGTGAGGAAATAGAAGTGGTGAGGAAAGGAAAAACACATTAAATAAAAAAGACGGGATTGGATGTGTGAAAACCTCATTCCTGTGGGAGCAGGACTGAGTGTGTTAGCAGGTCTGTGAGAGGCCACGAACTACCAGAGGTAAGAAAAGGACAGTCAAATCAGACAAACCTCTGCACTTATAAACAAATAATCTAATATTTACTCAGTTTGTTCCAGCTCCAATAGACCTTAAATGTGAAGCTGAACATAATATTTAGGACAATACTTTTGCAAATAGGGGTTTATCAAAAGTAGAGAAAATGTGACCACACGAAAACTAGAAGTAACAGATGGCTGCTGTCAGTGCGGTTTGGTAGAACTATTTAATATGGAGACTTTGTACTGATGCCTCTCAGAGAACTGGGGTATGCACTATTAATTTCAGTATCTCACTAAGCTATGGAGAATCCCTTGTCAGACAAGATTATCACATCTGCCATACACACCCCAAAGAAATCTATGAATAGCCCACATCCACCTGGGACCCCCACCCCCTCCCAGGTGGCATCCAGCTTGTAAGACCTTGTAAATATAAGGGGTGATGACCAGCTACCACAGATGTCTTGGAAGGAGACTAGGACCTAGGGGTAGAGTGAGCCCAAGTCCAGTTTGGGGCTCAGGGACTGAGCTGGAGTAGGCCATCGTACTCCCTCTCACTCACTATGCAGTGAGAAAGTCTCTGTTTGGAAATAGGCTTCCCCCTGTGGGGTTTGGCCCAGGACACAAACAGCTGATCCCTTTTCTACATGCCCTGGTTCTCTGCACAAACAGTATGCGTATAAAGCAGAGATAGGGAACAACATATGTGCCGACCACTGATCTGCAAAGCTGTTCATCGATAATCTGCAAGGGTCATTGGTAAACATGAATTTATCCTCTTTGGGATGGGGGCTTTAGGCCTCGAGGTCATCTCAAGGTTCCCGGCGGTGAGACACATATGCACAAGTGAGACTGACGGTCTCCAGTGGGAGGGGTTGTGGGTGACTGGCAACCAAAGGTGTGGACAGTCAATGAAGAGCGATCCAGATCAGGGACTGTCAATATTCCTGCATTCTCAGCAGTGTTAGAGGAATCAAAGTGAGCACAGGGACAGCAAACAGCAGGACTCAAGGCCATTCATCTATGAACTTATCCACCTGGGTATGGTCATGGTCGTGCAGGTAGAAAACGCAGAGTACTGTGCCCCCACATCATCATCCCCTGGAAAGTACATCTGCCCCAGATTGTTAGGACAAGGAGAGAAGGCGTTTGTGTCATCCTGCAGTACTGTTTTTGCATGACAAAATGTGCAAATGTCAAATTCTCTGTGTCATTTTATAAATGCTACAGTGATTTTATCGTGTATTCTCACTAGGAAATGGGGAAGCAGGAGAAAATGCGTCATATCTGTAACTCTAACATGCTTAACACCCACTCACATGTTCCACCTGCTGTCCAAAGGCAGACAGCATGAAGAAAAGCCTCTATAGGGGTTTTCACAGCCTGCCAGAGGTCTTCACTGTGAGCTGAGGTGCAAGAGCTGGGGCTGCGTCTGAGCTTTGGGCATGTTCCAGCTTCAGGCATGTGAAGCAGACCTTGTGTGTCTTTCAATTCCCACAGGTATACAATCAAACACCAGGATCTCCACTCTGCATGTTTGGAGGCAGCTTAGCAGTTGGATCAATTAGCCTGTGTGCCAGAGAAAACCCATTATCTGGAATGCTTAGTTATCTCCAAAACACACAAGCAGTCAGGTGACCGCAGTGTTGCTAGATTGGACGACTCAAACTACTGCCCTGTAGGTCATAGTGAAGACCCAGAAATTTAGAGACAAGCAAGACAGATAAAAGAAAATACATTTGGTGGAGGTAGTCAGAGAAGCAACTTTATTAGCTAGTGCCTGGTGATGGAGGTGTCTATTCCAGTCTACGGAGAGTTTAATAATAATAAAATAATGGATTAGATTTCTATAGCGCTTTTCTAGACACTCACAGCGCTTTACATTATTGATCCATTATTCATTCACTCTCACATGCCCCCTCTGGTGGTGGTAAACTATGTTTGTAGCCACAGCTGCCCTGGGGCAGACTGATGGAAGTGTGGCCACCAATGTGCGCCCACAGCCCCTCCGACCACCACCCAACATTCATACGCATTCATACACCAGTGTGAGTGACACTAGAGGCAAGGAGGACGAAGTGTCTTACCCAAGGACACAACGGACTGACCTTTATTGATATGCAGTGGAGACTTTTGGCCATGAGGATACAGATTAGGTCTTTGGTCAGGTTGTCTTTAATACCATACGCATTCATACACCAGCGTTAGTGGCACTGGAGGCAAGGAGGGTGTAGCGTCTCACAGCGGACTGACTAGGACAGAGTGACATTCGATTCGGGTATTAGACGACCCGCTCTACTGCCTAAGCCATGGGTTTAGTTAGTTTGCCAAAGGTGAGGTGACAAAAAACCAGACAAATGCCATGACTACCAGCTTCTCGGGATGAGGTTTTGGAGAACATGAGGTGACATATCCCATTGTGAGAAATGATAACAAATACTATGAAAAAACAAAAGTACAACACAAGCAAAAAACCATTCTCATCTTTTGCCACCAGTATACTGTACCTGATGTCTACAACTGTTTCTATTATTGTGTTGATAATAATTTGCAAACCTATAAAAGTAGGGCATATAAATATAAGAACAGATGGTACTTCACAGCCCATGAGCAAGAAAAATGGCAATGTAATCCAAGCACTTCCTAATATTTATCTCCTATATTTACCTCATAGGTCAGGTACAATCAAGCACTCCCGAATGCCTTTAGTTTGTGGTTCATTCTAGTTTCACATCTGAGCCCTGACCCACAGAATGTACTTGAGCACAGTCTGACAGTGTGGACCTTGTGTCTCTGCTGATAATAAGGGAGCACATTGAACTAATCATCATCATTTCACCATCATCTCATAAAGCAGAATATCTCCACATTAAATTTTGCAGATATGATACTGGGAACAGATGATTGTGCTATCAGAGCACTGGGATGAGAGGCTGTCTCGTCCTCCTCTTCCATTTCTCTTCACCTAACTGCGTACAGGTGGGGGTGGCAGAGGTTGTGCGTCACAAATATGAAGCAAAGGGAAATCGCTGTTCAAGCTCCTGAAGTTCTGCATGGAAATATGGTCATACTTGTAAACATACTCTTTAAGCTCACAAATGGACTTTTTAGATCCTTGTTTTAAATCTCTATGTATGTCACCACACTGAGGTGGGTACCCTAACCCGCTATTTTTGTCTCATGGATCAACAGTGCCGCTCTCTGTGTTATGGATGTCAGAAACCATGGCCGTTGCCATGGTGATGCCACACTGCAATATTCTTTTGCAGCCGCCTGCCGATGCTTTTGCAGCAGCTTCCAAGCTGGGGAAAACGACAGAGAAGGGAGGGGAAGGAAAAGGAGACAAGAGAAGAGGCTGGAGTAGAGGGGGTCTGCGGCAGAATTCACCAGAATGCTAATCATCCTTTCTCGACACTTCGTCCTTCATTATGCAAGAGACAATGCCCAGGATCACAAAAGAGGACATTAATGTGTATGTCGACGTGCAGACATATCCATGCATGAGTGGTTTCATACAACCCATATGAATGTATATAGGCTAAAACAAAACAAACAAGGTCGTACGTATTAGGAAACAGATACACCCCATAGTAAAGTAACAATGAACAATCCGCACACTCATCCTATACACGACACACGCACACTGCGACATGTGTCAGTACTGTTTAATCTGATGGTAACCACCAGTCTACCCTGATTCAGAAACATCCATGCCATTAACAAATGTTCAATTATTAATGAGACACAAAATGGATCTAATTGCTGACTGCAGCTCGACGTCTCCATCTGCATTCCCAGGACGTTTCTGGGGTAGCCAGAGTCATTCCTGCTTCTAGTGAGCTCTCTGGGGGAAAAGAAGACACATATATGTACAATATTCCCTTTGCAATTAGGATTTAGGAGTCAGGGAGGAGTGAAGAATCATACATTCCTTTCTGGCCAAACTGTCTTTAATCTTATCAACATTTATATTGATTTTGGCTTCAGTGTTGTGTTATATGAACAGTACATGCTGGAGAACAAATCTGAAGTTGTACTTGCTATTGAGAGGTCAGGGACAACGCCAAGGTCATGAGACATCTTTGTTGAAGGCGTATCATCAGAATAGTGGAATTAAAACTGCAGACTTCAAGTGTGGCCATGATGTAGGACTAAGGGGTCACACTCCTCTCATTTTAGAGACTCAAAGTCTTAACTCCTTCCATGATCTCTGGCCCTTCTTTACTTTTATTTGACAGGATATTAAATCAGTGCTTTTTTATGAAGCCTTCCGTGAGGATCTATTGTCAGCCTCTTCACAGTTTTATCTTTTAGCTAATGCTAATAAAGGATGCAAAGGGGATGCCCTAGTTTTGCTAATGGTGTCTCATTACGCTTAGCTTGCTGGATTCAGAGCAGAGGGTACACCCCTGGTGATGCAAACAATTGACTTGAATGCATTAACTCATTTGTGTATATGCTTTAACCCATAAAACCAACTATAAATCTCATAAACTACAAGTGTGAATACCCTTGTTAGGTTTGGGTCTGTAAGAAACCCCTTCTGTGCTGTGCTTAAAAACAACTAATGTGCTGGACTTGCAGGCATACTGATGGTTCAATAACACTGTTTTATCATCAAGCATACCCCGGGGTACTGCAGGTAGATACCGCTCTGTGAACCCAAGGTCAGTGTTACTCCCAAACCTCCAGTGTGTGGTAGGGAAATACACAAGAAGGGGGGGGGGGGTCTGACAAAGGTGGGGAATGAGGGAAAGGGAAAGATTGAAAAAACCCAAAAAACAAAGAAAATGCATGACAGCGGGTAACCTGGCATGATGTCAAACCTTTCAGGAAGCTGGGTAAGTAATGGTCGTCCTTTCAGTGATCACACTTAACCCCACTGGAGACCATCATTCCCACATCTCCTCACCAGTTCATCTGTTCCCAACACAACTGAGGGTCAGACATAAAAACGGATTTTGCTTTACCAAGCCTAGTCTGAAAGAGAAATCCACCAGCCCAATGAATTTGAAGGCCCGTCATACTTCTGATTCTACTACACAGGACTTCACACATCAATAAAGTCAGTCCGTCTTAGAGGAAGGATGGAGGAGCTTTTGTTTCTTTCATAAGTTCCATTGACTCTGCTGTCCTGTGTGTGCTGAAATTGTAAACACAAACACATCATGACCTTATTCAGTCGACTGGAAAAAACTGCATTTTAAAGGCTCACTGTGTGTCTGGTAAGAGTTTAGATTCAGTGACAATGAGCAGACGCAGAATCAAAGTAAGTAGGATTATGTTGGAAAAAACACACTTTAAGATAATGAATAATCCGTGCATTTTCTTTGATAATAAAGCAAGCAGATGCAAATCACACTGTAAGTGAAATATTTTCCCAAAATGATCTCAACATTTCCAATCTAACCTTATTTGTAAAGTACTTTAAAACAACCACAATGGACCAAAGTGCTGTGCATAAAAATAAATGAATAAACAATAACAAAGTAAAATACAGAAATAGATTAAAAAGATAACATCTGTACAATTAAAAACAACACATTAAAAATAATAATAATAATAAAACCAATATGAAATAAAACAGCTGAATAAGAATATTTGAAATTTGAAACATCTCACATGGTTTCAAAAGCTAAGGTCAAAAAATGGGTTTTAATATTTGCACCGCGTTTTAGCCAAATTTCAAGCGAGCTTTTCACAACACAGACAAATTCTGTTTGATCATGTTGTATGGCTCTGTGTTGTTTGATTCTGTGTGCTCAAAATAAAACTACACTAACTAACTAAAAAAATCTGACCAAATCTAGGTTAAAAAGTCCTGCGATAGAGCCTTTAGGGTTAGGGGTCCCCAACCGGCAAACTCAGGTCCAAATCTGGACCACAAACTGTTATGACAAGAAAAACAACAACACATTTAATTATTCCTTTGATTATTGTAAATATTTTAACAGGCACAGGAAGTCCAACTCAGTCAAACTATCTGTGTCCAGATCCTGGGATGTGACCCCAAATGCAGAGTTGAAATAGAGTCTTAGGTTTAAACAGAAAAACAGTTTATTTGTGAACACAAAGTCTTCAATTAAAACTGAAGCAAATGATATCCATGGGGGTGATCCAGAAACGGCAGAGAAGGACAGGCAAGGGGTCGATAACCAGGAGGACAGAGGAGATCCAAACAGAGGCACACGGAATCAAGCGACAGGACAGGGAAAGGTTAGGCAAAAGCAAAGTTCCATAAACAAGCAAAGGGGCAAATCCAGAAAAGCAGTCCAAACATACAGCAGTACCAATAGGGAGTAGGCGGGCTCGAAGGTCCAAAACAGAAAAAACTATTCAGATAGGCAGAGCTACCGACAGGGATTTGACAGACAGACGGCCTCAGGAAACCCAGAAACAAAACAGGACGAGAACAGACAGAAATCGCTAGTTGATGACACACAGTGTAGACAATGAACTCGCACAGGACACAGCAAACACAGGTCTCACACACACACACACACACACACACACACACACACACACACACACACACACACACACACACACACACACAC
>JAQQZY010000003.1:7724069-7734134 GCA_030068375.1 Ostorhinchus rueppellii | reverse complement strand
AGGTCCCAAGGTCCTGCCCGGGAATCGAACCCAGGACCTTCTCGCTGTGAGGCACGAGTGCTAACCACTGCACCACCATGTCGCCCTAGGCAATTATTTAATGTAAAAAAATAAATAAATAAATAATCCAAAACCTTTACTTTCATGGGTCTCGGGAGGATGGAGAGTAAATCTTTCTTCAGTTTTTGCCGCAGGGATCACACTGGATCGTTACAATGTAAAGCTGAAGAAAGAACGTGGGGAAACCTGACAGCACACCTTTGACTTGATCATTGGACACTCCACTTCTTCAGTGAATAAGCTCAACATTATTACACTATTACCAAAAACTGGGAGAAAAAAGACTAGAGGCAGTTTTTTATAGTTACATTTTCCTGTGACTTATGAAGGGATGTCCAAAACCAAATATTTCCTTGTTTAATAACTATAATTTCTCCATTCTCAACACTGCTAACATTGAGTCCAGCGGCTTCTGGTTGTTTTATCAACATTAACTAGAACTCCGGGTTTCCAAAGGCTTTCAGTTGAACATCTGAAGATGTTCAAGATGTCTCTGTGAAACCCAAACTTATGGAAGTAGGTGATGAACTGCCATAACATCTGGACTTTTCCAGACTCTTCTTTTGTCAAAACACTACACAAAGCATCTGAAATGAACAGACAAATGATGCAAAAAAAAAAAAATAAAATAAAACACTCTTTCCACTTCCCCTGTCTAATCCACATATAGATAATATAGATAAGGCAATTTTATTTGGATACTGTAGCATATTTCACGTAAGTGCTTTATATAAAACATAAAAGCATCACAAGAGAGGCATAAAAAGGGAAAGTTAAAAATATAATATGTATATGTAATAATATAAAAAAATAAATAAAAATCCCCCCAAAAATTGAATGTTTTTGCAAGGTGGGAGGAAGCTGGAGTACCCGGAGAAAACATGGAAACTCCACATAGACAGGTCCCACCGTCCACTGGTGTTGGAATCAAACCCAGAACCTTCTTAACAGTATCACCCACTGCACCACTTCAACATCTGAACTAAAATAATATTTCATGATCATTTTTGTTTTACTGGATAGATTACAAGTATGGGGGGGTGGGAGGTGGCTATGGCTCAGATGGTAGAGCAGGTCGTCCAATATCTGAAAGGTTGGTAGTTCGAATCCCGCTCTCTCCAGGTCAGTCCGTTGTGTCCTTGGGCAAGACACTTCACCCTCCTTGCCTCCAGTGTCACTCACACTGGTGTATGAATGTTTGGTGGTGGTCGGAGGGGCTGTAGGCGCGAAATGGCAGCCACGTGGCTACAAATGTAGTTTACCACCACCAGAGGGAGAATGTGAGAGTGAATGAATAATGGATCAACAATGTAAAGCGCTTTGGGTGACTAGAAAAGTGCTATAAAAATGATATCCATTAGGTATAGCTCTCCAGTCATATGTGCTGAATATAAGTCAAACTCATGTAGTGGAGTACGTACAAATATTTCCCTGTGAAATGTCAGGGAGAAGAAATAAAAAGTAGCATAACAGGAAAATGTGTTCCTCTAATAAAATCAAGCCTTTTACTCTGTCAACAAAGTAAAAGAAAAGGTTCCACAATCCATTTTGGGTCCTGACCTGAAGTCTGGGAGAAGCTGACTGGGGTTTTATTTGCATTTAACTTACTTCCTGATGCAGCACAATAAAGTCCAACTGCAGAGCATCAGCCTGTGAGGATGACCACAGACCAGTGTCCTGCCTCCCTGAGCCAGACCACAGCGAAGGGGAATCAAAACCTATTTCAATCTAAGCGAGAAGCCAGGAAGATACAGTCTAATTCAGGGGTTTGTTTGTGGCCTGCAGGGGGGAGGGATAGGAGTCTTCTTCAGTTTGAATCTCCCGAACTTTTCCAGCACAGGCAGCTGAGCCTAATGAGTGTTGTTGAGCTCCGGTAAGCACGGGCTACCAGGCAGTTACACAACACCACACTCCTCTTCCTACCTTCTCTCCGGACTCTGCAATGCCCAGTGGCTTCTTTTCTTTCCCAGCGAACCAAAAACCTCTCACACGCAATGTGTGATACAAAGACCAAGACGCAACCCTGAAATAAATACACCCCCGGGGGTCTAAACGTAAGGCTCTTCTGGCCCCTGTGTGCTCGCTACCTTTTTACTTCGTGTGTGTTTCACGACGTGCACATGTGTGTGTTTAAAATGTACGGGTGTTTACTCAGCTGAGAAAATCCGGAAATCCTCAACAGCATCAGCCCAAGGGTTCACTCCTAATTGCCCCCACCACAAGTAGGCCAAAGCAGTTCATCGCAAATTGACAAAACAAAAGACAAACACAAAGCAGAAGCATGCCACCGCGGGCTGCCAGGGTTCTTATATCTCCATTTAATCCTCCGAAGGCTTCAGAGCTTCTATTTAAAGAAGTGTTTAAAAGCCTCAGGCGACAGTAATGAGCCTAAGTGACGTGCCATATAAACAGCAGGTCTATAAAACAGATAAACGAGAATAACTATTAGGAGACAAAAATAATGAACAAAAACAATAAGAGATTCAAAGAAAAAAAAGGGAAGAGATGGAGATAAGAGAAAAACAGCTGTGCGCTTCTGCCTACCTGCCCACCTCAGTGGCTGTAAGTCTGCGCGCCTATACTGTATTCAGTGTTATATGTGTGTCTGTTCCCCTCTCCGACAGGCAGTAATGAATAAAATAACAGAGGAGGAAGATGAACTACTTCCTCTGAACTCATCAGGCAGACATTGGCATGCACCACTGCTTCCAAGATGGCTGCAGCTCTGCCTCCCTCTTGCTGCTTTCTACAGCTGGCAGTGGGGAACGACACCGAGGGTGAAAATATGGAAGGATATTTCATACAGTAGAAAAGCTGCTTGTCTGAATTTGATTCCTGGTGGTATGGATAAGTTGTTTACTTCAAAATAGTGATGTTCGATAGCAGCGATTTCCTGTCTGATCTGATACGGAGTAAAATTCAGGCAGGTATCAGCGATGCTAATCCGATATTTTGTAGAAATGTCTGAAAAATCTTACAGTCATATCAAATCAAGTCAAATCATAACTTCCTAGAAGATACAAGACATGAGAGTAATTATTGTTTTACCCTTTCATGCATGAAACATGAGGACCTTAATCAAGTTTCCCCCCCCCCCCGAGTGTTTTTATTCCTTTTTGAGAATGGAAAAAAACAACTGTGTTTCAGTTTTTAAAGAACCTATTTCCGGTTACACAACCATGTGCTTAATTTTTCAAGCAAAGAAAAATGCACTGTAAAAAGTAAAACAGTGAATCAACTTTAAAAAATGTTCTTCAAAAGGTCACACAAAAAAAAAAATAGTTGAGTGAACCAAATTAAATTACATTAAATTATATTTAATGTAATTTAATTTAGTTCACTCAACTATTTTTTTTTGTGTGTGTGTGTGTGTGTGTGACCTATTGAAGAAAATGTTTTAAGTTGATTCAATTTTTTACTTTTATTTCCTGATAAACGACGTGAAAAGTATGAAATAAAAATATCTTTAATGCTGCTAATCTGATGTGTTCTCACATTTTAACACACCTGCATGGAGATAATTTGCAAAAAAAAAAAAAACAAAAAACTTTTTGTTTAAAAAATTAATACATTTTTCTTTCTTTTTTTTTTTTTTTAACTCAAGCATGTGATTGTAGGTCAGGTTTATCTAGAACACCAAAGTGACAGTACTGGTATGAGTGACAGTGTTTGGGATGACGCATAAGCATCCACTGTGTTGGCTGATATGGAACTAAAACCATAAAACCATAAATATACAAGAACAGCTGTCCACTGGAGTGACCACTATGCATGAAAGGGTTAATTATTAAGAACTATTATAAAAATATAAACTTGCATATTAATTCAGGTTACACGAACATTAATTGATCAATAAGGTTAACCAACTAATGATTAATGGATTAATCGATAATTTGCATCCCTACTTAGAGTCAGTGTTTGTTCTTTCCTTTCTGGCCTCTCTTTAACCCTGGTCCACACTCAAACACAGGTCACACTGAAGCACCTTCATACTGGACGCCACCAACTACATCATGAATCAAAGAAGAGGACGGCGTCTGTTCCAAACCACTGTAGAATCCGAACATCTCATTTTTATATGATCACTAATAACATAATTATCAGTGTTATTTTCCACTTCTTCATCCTTACACTTTCGTGACAGTCCTATAATATACATGCCGATATGTTCCGGCGCCGTAAGCATAAACCTTTTCCATCCATGTGCGTTTGTGCTGTATGTAAATGTTAAGAGAAATAATAGGAGTCTAAAAATAATCATGTGCAAGTCAAGCTCTGCTGATTCAAATTAGGCAAACGTTCCAGTACAGATCATCAATCGGATCTAATGTAACACTTAGAACTTCAGCTCCTTCTGAACGTGTCTAAAAGCAGCCTTGAAAAAAAAAAAGAAAAGAATACAGGTATAAAATGAATCGGTGGCAATTTTAAGCCTGTGTACAAAGCACTGCAGGAAGTCAACTGACGCTCAGGTATGGTGATAAATGCAGACTGCTGGGATGGAGGCAGTGTGACTCTGGAGGTTCTTCTTTCATGTGTTTGATGTGTCTCTGGGAGGATGGCAATGCCCCAGGGGAGCAGGCCAGGCCAGAAGGCCTTTGATGAGGCACCTCCACTGGCTGTGATCGGATAAAACTGCTCGCCTCTCATTCACCTGCCCCTGGAGATGATGCTATAACTCTGACGGTCGAATGGATCTGTTGAATAATACAGGGATTCAGTAGTATTGTATTGAAGGTTGAGCTCAGATACTGTGTTGTTAGAATATTTATAAGACATGAGATAGGAATACAGAGCAATATGGTGATTCGGACAATTACTTTTCTTTATTTTCGCTGGTATTCTGTAATTACAGTGTATTACACCCTTTCACAAACACATCCAAACACCATTTGTTTCCTCTTTTCTTTCCTTTTCAGCTTTGTCTACCTGGGGGGATGCTTTTATAAAACAAATATCACACGTTAGGACTCTGACAACATTAACATGACAGCAGAAACTCTTAAGACCTCATCCAGAGTCTCTAGTGTTCTGTCATAGTGGAGGCACATGACCGGTAACACACACACACGCAGGCAGGAAGGCAGAGAAATTATTTAAAATGTGCTCTTCGTCAGAAAAGCAAACACGAAGGCGGGATGGAAAGACAGAAATAAAAAGAAAGAATGAGCAGGAGGAAGAAGGTAGAGCTCAGGAATGACAAACGAAGAGCGCACGAGAATGACGGACGCAAATTGCGGAAGCAAGCGTGACAGATAAGGAAAGAGAACATGTGACTGGGAGGTAGAAAAAGAAGCAAAAGAGTGAGAAAACGAGCAAAGGGAGGAGGTAGAAAAGTTCCATCAGTGCTGCGATGGTGGTGGGTGGAAGGCAGCGCGTGGGCAGATTCATGGGAGAGAAGAATGCAGAGGGAACTGGCTCATGACTCTCTCTCTATATCTGACTCTCCTCCCATCAGCTCATCCACAGAAATGCAGAATGAGCATCAGACTGTACTCTTTTCATGTCTCCACATTCCCGCACACAGCCACGAGCCGCTGGTGGATAATGATGGCTGCAGTCATTAGGGGAACAAGGGGAACCGTGCCTGTGTTTGTGCGAATGTGCACGTGAGTCTGTGTGAGTCAATCGCTTTCACAGAACGGAGTCGTGTCAATCACAGCCGAGCAAGCCCACCCTTTCACTTAGATTCACTGGCGGGAATGATGAGATGCGGGGCAGCACGGTAAATACACTGATGAGATCACCTTTTCACATAAACACCAACACGCTCATTCACGCCGCGACACACACGAACCATTTAATGTTTCTGCATGTCTCCACTGGTCGCCAAGGAAATGGGTTTTTCACTCACATCTTGCTCGGTCAGCCTGCAGCCCATTGCCATGGCAACAGAGAACCTGTTGAAGGGGTTTGACTGCATCACCGGTGTTTGGGAGAGAAACGTTTTCATGTGACAGAATTTGCAAATTTGAATATGTCCGCTGCCAAAACGGTATGTGCCTCAAGTGACACAGAACGCGTGCGCATGTTTTTGTTTGAAGGATCAACCGCTGACATGCTGCGGCTTCTTTTCTTGTCGCTGTGTTTGTTCATGTGTGTGAGAAACAGGAGGGTGAACAAGAGTGAGAGTGAATGAGAAGAGAAGAAAAGAAAAGGACTGAACGCGATTGTCTCCATGGCTTCAGAAGTTCAATGTATTTTTAAATGAACCAATTCATTATAGATGTGCGTTGAGTCTGTGAGTCACACGCTGTGCACTGAGGCTGTTCACACCACAACCAAATAACCAGAACCAGGTTTGGATGCAATCGAAGGCCCTGCGGTGGGTTCCATACGACTGTACATATGCTCACACACAGATCAATCAACCGCTTTTCTGCACATTACAAAATGAAAATGAACACCATTCGATGAAACGGTCTGAGTCTGGTACTTGTGCATCTGTACCGTAGAGCACAGACGGCGAAGAGAAAACCAAGGCAGCAACTGAATCTGATGAGTAATATGATCAGTGGGATTCAGAAACAGCCTTGTATACGTTTCATATCAGTCTTTCTTTCTTTCGTCTTTTATTTCAAACCTGTAGAGAAAGAATGTAAAACAAAACAAGAGCCACCAACCAGATGTCAAAGTGATACTTAAAAGGTTGATGGTAAACAATATAATGTACAATGAAGCAATGAATGGAAGTTATAATAATACAACTAGCAAATAAATAAATAAAGTGACACATGCTCGTAAAGGAGTAGGAAGATGTGTAAACTTATATACTCCTACCCCCAATCTCTATTCTTCATGGTTTCTATGTAAATAATAGCAGTTATTATCTTATAATAATAATAATAATAACTAATTTAATACCAATAACAACGACAGTAACATAATGTGACACAAAACTTTTGATACATACGCTAATATAGAATGCCTTTGGAGAAAAAAAAGCACAAACAAAAAAAGAAACAGCAGAAAACAAAATAAAACAAAAAAAAATCAATCAATCATCAACAAAGGAAGTAATATTATGTGCAATGTTCTATCTAATATTATAATATAATAGTATTATATAATATAATAAAGTAATTTTCTTTGTAATATTCTATATAAAACCCCATCATCAGTCGACCACCGTGCCCCGCCCCCTCATGCCCTGTCCTCTGTATTTTCTATAAATCATATGTTTTTAAACTGTTTGATGTTTGGACATTGTTTCGGTTCAACACTCTGTCATCATAACATAAGAAGTACAATGAGCAAGTACAAACCGCTTATATATGAGATTAAAATTGTCCTGTCTACTGTATTTGTGTTTTTGAAATTAAAACTCTAAACCCCTTGATGCCAATTGTAGCCTATTCACATCAAACCTCCCCCCGCGCGCCAAAATTCAACCAAAATACTATCTACTTGGAAGAAAAAACACAAGTACATTTTTTTCCACAATTGGAAATCAATTCAAGCGTTAAGCGGTTAAAGGCGGGGGGAGGAGATTTTGGAAAAATGGTTCGAGTAAGCTCCGTTTTTATTTTGAAAATATACCGTTCAAAAGTCCAAGCCCCTTTCTTCAGACATCCCCCCGAAGCAGAGCTGGCCCAAGCCTCCACTGGGCCCTTAGCAAAACTGAATTCTGGGGCCCTCTATTTAGTTTTTTCATTTTATTTAAGTTTTTTCTCCTCTTCCTCTTCCTTTTTTAGCCCCAGAAGGATACGTCCTGTTTTGTGACCTTGTTTTGATTGGAAGTACTTGTGAGTTGGATGCGTAGTGCGCTCCACACAGCAGGAGGAACATATGGTCCAGTGGAGTTTTCACATTTAAACAGAGGCAGAAGAATCACTAGATCTACATCAGCAGCACCACAGAAAAGTGTGTTTTTGTACAATAGTATAAGTTTGATCATATATAAATCGTCATTCATGCATGCAAAAACAATTTTTTTTTTCTTAATTCTTCTTGGGCGGGCCCCCTAGTGGCCACGGGGCCCTAAGCAGGCACTTACTTTCCTTATGCCTTAGGCTGGCTCTGCCCCGAAGCCACGCCTCCAGAGTACTGACACATGCAGCACTTGTTTCTGAGGGTTCACGAGCACTGCACAATTCACCTGGCTCTGGCTCTGACCCCGGCTTCAGCTCTGACCCTGACTCTGACCTGGGCTTCGGCCCCTGCTTGCAGATCCCTGTGTACCTCATTCAGTCTCATCCAACACCCCCACTCTAACAGTTCATGCCTATCGGGCTAGCATTACATTCCCGAGTGATTTATATTAATGATGAAACAGTTTCCATCCTAATATCGCTAATATCACAAGCCAAGCTCTGGCTTTGGCTTCATTTCCTGCACAAGAGTCCCAAACCTCTGAGAACGCACGAAGAGGGGCATGTGCAGAAAGGGGTGGGACAAATGGCAGTTGGGTTTGACAGACATATCACCATTCAATCATTTCGATGGGCCGCTTAAAATGATTGGACGGTGTTTTTTCAGTCCTGTCCCTTCCACAGGTGACTACTTTTGTGTGCATGTGTGCATGTGTGTGTGTGTGTGTGTTAGAGCATTGAATTAATTGGTTGTACTCAGGCTGTAAAGGAGATTTTAAGTGATATAGTAAAAAAAAATGCTCCAGGAAAACATCTCCCACTCCACTTTTAAGCAAGGAGCTGGAACTACATCAGCAAATAGACGTCCATCAGTCCTGCTCACATCTGCAGTCTGTCTGTCCATGGGAGTGGATCTGTCCTTCACTGTGGTTCTCCCTCAGGTTTCTCTGTTTCCCACTGGGCTTTTTTTTTTTTTTTGGAATTTTTCGTCACCGAGAAGGAGAGTCTAAGGACGGGGGATGCCCGGAACTTTAATCCATTTGCTTCATTGACTGTTTAACTATTCAACAATTTCTGTAAAGCCCTGTGAGGTGACCTTGTTGTGACATTGAGCTCTACAAATAAAAGTGAATTGAATTGAAAGCAACCTCTTTTTAAACATATTTAATGACACCAGAACTGGAATTAATGATACTGACATTTTGCCTGTGCACCTTTTTATTCATGCTTTAGTTATTTCCAAACTGTAAACCACTAAACACACAGAGTTAAAAAAAAAAAAAAAAAAGCTAATAAATATAATACAAAAAATGGACTGAAAAACAAAAAATCCAAAAAAAAGTATTGAGTATTTGTGGAGAGATGTTGCATTTGATTTTACAACAAAACACAATCGGGTAAAAAAACCCAAAAATGCGTATTAAATTATTGTCATTAGTAACAGCGAAAGCCTCCAGAAGAACACTGTCATGTTTAGACGGTGGTAGAATTTCTAATTCTACACCACAAGTACATTTGTCACACGTGGCATTTGTTTATGATGCTACACACTGTGGCATTTATGATGCCGTTGTGGTTATTCTTCCTCGTTGCAGGGCAAACTGCCGGACACTGCTGATGCTGTGGTTTGTTACAAAGAAATAATAAACTCAGAGATTTTCACCAGCCCTTTGGGGTTAACTACTAGCACTTTTTTTACACTGTATATCCTGCAAAGGTTAACAGGTTTACAGTAATACCAAGTGCATCACTTCATATAATAACTCCACATTTTCTTCTCTTTTCCTGCTGAGTTTAACCCATAAAGGCCCAGGGCAACTTGTATGGCAGTTCCCAAATGATTTTTTTCTCCCTATTTAACCTTTCTTAAGTGATTTATCACCATTTGTTGTTATATCATCCTCTGTATTTAGTATTATTCAGTGTAAATCATGTATTTTCTCCAATATTTAATGAGCTTATCATGTAGATGTTCATGAAAACTCAGAGTAAATTCAAAGGTTATTATTCTTATTATTCATTTATTGTATTATTAACAGAAAAAATGGGCGACACGGTGGTGCAGTGGTTAGCACTCGTGCCTCACAGCAAGAAGGACCCGGGTTTGATTCCCAGGAGATCCTTGGGACCTTTCTGTGTGGAGTTTGCATGTTCTCCCCGTGTCTGCGTGGGTTTTCTCCGGGTACTCCGGTTT
>JAQQZY010000003.1:7586254-7597122 GCA_030068375.1 Ostorhinchus rueppellii | reverse complement strand
TTTTCTGATTCATCTTATTAAACTATGTCAGATTTAGCACATTTAATGTCTGAAGCAGATATTTAATAAGAAACTGTAGAGCAGTGTTATGTCCGTCCTAGTAAACCGCTAGGCTGGGATGTAACAGCATTGACACAAAGACATACGGCGCACACTTGCCTATATGTCCGTGTAGCATCAACAGCAGAACATCATCACTGGGTAACTGTGGGAGTCTGCAGGGCACAGCTCCAGGCGCAGCATTTCACCATCTCTCTCAGCAGCTGGTGATCAAAACAATCAGATATGGTTGGGAAACTCACTCTGCTTTTCTCTCCGTCTTCTCCTTTCATTACCCTCCCAGTAACTTGATTCACGTCTCTATCACAGTTTAATGTAGATGATGTCTGTTTTCACACGGTGGATAAAGATGACTCACAGTCTAATACATAAACAGTGGTGTACAGGCAGAATGGGAGTTTCTCTTAGACGCCCGCTGGTGGTTTTGTACATTGCTGACACAGAAAGAAATGGAGCAAAAGTAGGCAAAAAAGACAGATGATGCATGTCTGTTTTTTACGTAAATTCTGAAGTGACAACAGTTAAACAGGGATGTAAACATCACATATGATCCATTTATTGGAAAAAAAATAATGGGTGCAACTGTGACTACGTACAGTTAAGTCATTTTGGACACAACCAAAGTACAAATCAATGTATAAATAATTACCTCCACCAGCCGGGTTATGTTTTTGCCGGCGTTTGTCTGTCTGTGTGTCTGTCTGTGTCTGTTAGCAAGACAACTCAAAAAGTTATGGATGGATTTTCATGAAATTTTCACAGATTGTCAGAAATGGCGTATCCTACAGATAATTAGATTTTGGTGGTGATCCGTACATTCAGCACCATCTAGTGGATGAAAGTACAAACACTGCCTTGGTGGAGGTCTGCACACTCTGAGTGCTTTTCTAGTTGTGGATTGATTTGGACATTGATTTGACAGGAATTTTGCTGTTTCTGTTTTTTGGGTTTTTTAAAATAATTTGAATGTTTTTCCAAATTTCTATTAACAAAGGATAAAAAAAAAAAAAGTGGTCCAAAATGATGCTACGTAAACAGTATATTTTTATTGGAAAAATACAAAATATCATGTAAAACAACTTCTCAACATCATACCCATGTACTGAAATCTTCCATAAAACACCAGAATGTAAATGCAAAGCTGTCAAAGAGAAGGAAAAAAGGGGAAAGGGGGAAAGAAAATCATTGAATTTGGGATACATAAATGGAGTGGACTCAATAATGATAAGCAAATAAGATAATAATAAATAGATTGCTTTTGGTGTCAGCTAGTTCAGGGTTTCCATTATCTACGTTGGTTTCTGAGTAATAATGACTGTACAATGATTAACAACCCATTTGTGTCCTTTTGGCAACTGAAAAAGGCACACCACAAGATTTAATTTCATTATTCATTCATTCATTTCATCAATACATATATTAGGGCTGTCAAAATTAACACACCAATGTGGATGAATCCATCATCCACATGATTATTCTGTTAAAAAAAATTGTACACAATTAACCCATCTGCAGTGCAGAATGACTCGGATCATCTCTGCCAACACATTTGTGGCAGATTGTTCAAGTACAGTGAGCAGAGCCGGCCCAAGCCTCCATTGAGCCCAAGCAAAATTGAATTTTGGGGCCCTCTATTTGGTTTTCTTCAATTTTATTTGTTTTTTTCTCCTCTTCCTCTTTCTTTTTTCAGCCCCAGAAGGATACGTCCTTTTTTTGATATTGTTTTGATTGGAAGTACTCATGAGTTGGATGTGTAGTGCGCACTACACAGCAGGAGGCACACATTATAGTGCAGCAAAGTTTTCACATTTAAAGAGAGAATCACTAGGCCTACATAAACAGGACCACAGAAGTGTGTTTTTGTACAGTAGTATAATTTGGATTGTATATAAATCATCACTCATGGAGGCAAAAACTAATTTTTTTTCTTAATTGCTCTTGGGGGCCTAAGCAGGCACTTAGTTCGCTCACACATGCGCAAATGGGCCATTGATCGGGCAGTGACAGGCAGCAGAACCACCCATAAAGATGGAAGATGCTAAACAGCACGTTAGCCCTCTGGATGGAAAAAAAAAAAAAAACCAAGACGGAACCCTCATCGACGGACAAAGTATTGCGCACACTTTGCAGGAAGGAGTTTTCTTTTCAAAGAAGCAGTTCTGGCACACGAAGCACACGTTAGATGTGGATTCTGCTCGCACTTCAGCTAACGAGTCACCCAATTTCTGAGAAACATGTTAATTGCATATATATTCCCTTCTTTCTTGAGTCTGTTTGCTAATGCAAAATGAAACGTGATTAACATGAATTAAAAAATCAACATTTAATCCCATTGAATCAAAATCCACAGCAACATTGTGATTAATCTGATTCAAAGTTTTAATCGTTTGACAGCATTGATTTATTTACCAAAATGTCACTTATACCATGATTCTCAGCCCTCAAAATACAGAAATAATAATAATAATCCCATGATTCCTTTTGACAATACCATCAGAAATCACCACCAGACACTGTTATGGCTTCATTATTTATGCATGTTTTCCAATCAACTGACTAAAATGTGTCTACTACGATTTGTTACAGCAGAAGATGGGTATACTCGTGCATGCTCCATTAGGTTTGGTGACAGACAGTAGAGTGAGCTACTTTACCCTTTCAAGAGTTCTGACAGATCTGAAATATCACCAGGTGGTTTAGTTGACATAAAAGTATATGACCTGCTGGGGTGATATGATCCCCAACTGCTGAGTATCAGTTATAGTGTCGCTGAGTGCTGCATATCAAATTATCACACAATATAACACCCTCGTAAAAATGGTTTACTGTGTAGGACATGTCTGAAATAACAGATGGCCACAGGGGACATTAAATAACTCTTTTAATAAGAGGATGGAATATTTATCCTGAAGTCACAGGCTAAACACACAAACTGACAGAAATGGAAAAACTGTCACCACCTCAGCGTTCAGGACATAAAACGGGAGTCTCATATTAAGAAGGCAATTTCACCTCTCCCTGATGAATCGGATGTCTCACTGATCCATCGGAACTGTTTTTGTCAGTAAACAGTACTACAAAGAGCGGTGCAATTTGAAGACATAGATATAACATTATGTAGCAATAGAAAATATTTGCATTATTGTGCTGCAAATCATATCCTGTCAATGTGATATTTGTGGTCATTTTGAGGACTGTGTGGCCTTTTACATGTGCTTGGGTACAGCAGGAAATTAGCATGAATGCAACGCAAACAAATGACAAACGAAAAGGAGAATATGTGCTATGGTCAGTGGGATAAATCCAAATCAGTGACAGCCAATGACGAGCCAGGATTAAACAAATGTACAGTGTTTAACAGATGTATTGTTCCAGCTCCACCCAGTGTAAGGTGTCCCACTGCTGCCATAACTGACGTATTTTTGTTTACCTAAATATATTTTTATGATTCCATAATGGTTCATCCACCAGTATATGACAGATCTTTTTATCCAAACCATATCTTTAATGCTAAAATAGAACTATTGTTGCTATTCATACATTTTCCAGTTTAATGTTTTCCAAAAATGCAAAGGAAATGTAGCAGCAAATGACTATTTTTTTTATGAAGTTGCACAATTCCAGTTATTATCTTACATTTCTGTGTAAAACTACATAAAAACAATGGCAGTAAGAATGTAAACTGTTATCTGTTCATACAAAATATGGACATTTTTGGTTATTATTTGTCAATAAGGACTATTTTGTTATTCCAGTTGGTCATTTTCTGCATGAAGAACAATGACATTGTTAATTAGAAACAAGTTTTTGATAAACTTTGAAGTTATTTATGCTTTCTTGTTTTCATGACAGGTGGTCGAATACATTTGTTAAGCACCGCAGCTTTATGTAAAATACAGTATGAGCTGCAATTTGGAACTCATTGTCTGAGGTGACAGTCACCAGTGTAATAAAAGAAAATAATGAAATGTGATTAAATACAACATGGTTGTTTTTCGGGATGCACCTAAATGACATTGTCTGCTGCTTGAAACTAAAGCTGATATGTAAGATCTTTAACCCTTGTGTATTCCTTGGGGTACATTTGACCCCATCCCGCTGCCTTCATCTATGGGATGTGGAAGGCAGTGGAAGGGTTAAGTGTAACACAGATGACAGACACTACATTTGGACCTTCTGAGGTGTATTCTGGTAGCCCATCATAAAATATTTTGTCAATAAGACTTAAGTGCTAAATAGATCTCCAGAGTCGTAAACTAGCATTTAGCATTAGCATAGCCATCACATCTGTCACTTACTGATCTGTCATGTATGAGAGTGGTACTTCCTGTAGTTCCTAGTTAAAAACAAATGCTCTAGTTTTGTTTTGGGTTTATTTTTCTTCTTTTGATTACTAGTGATGAAAGACAATATTTAACTTGCCATGGTGCACAGAGCATGGACAACCAATTGTAAATTTTATCCTTGTAAAATATAGAATAATACAGAGATAGTACCAAAATAATATTAATTTGTCGACATAATGATTAAATAGCCAAATAAATTGTAGCTGTTGCCATGACTGTTTTCTCAAAAGTTCAATTAATAAAATAACTTGAACTTATTTTTGGAATGATAGTCTAACTGAGGTTAGCTGTTAGCTCATTAGCTAACTATAGCCAACTTATTGTTTGGGGGGGAAATGTTAATGTGTTACCTAAAAAAAAAAAAAAATTACCCTTATATTTTGTAAATAAAACAAAAACAAAGATAAAAAATTCATTTTCATTGTCTTGAAATCCCACTATCTGCTGTGAATGATTGAGAAAGACAAGTGACAGAAACTAAAATACTCACACATGCTTAAAATCGGGTAGAGATTCAGTTGTGACCTCACCCCCTCCTCTGCCCTGTTGTCAAAATTTAGTCCCTTCTGGCTCCAAGATGGCACGCAGGGCACAGACTCCTTGACATTGGCTCCAACCATCTTTTAAATACAGTCTGTGGATGCTCCGTCAGATCGGACCCTTAGTATCGGATCACATGGTGCAGCTTTGACCTTAAAAAACGGAGCTCCGTCGCTCATCTAAGCTTTTGTCTACATCACCACATCGTATGCTGCCACCGTACTCGACCAAACCCACTGTTACACAATCTTCCCCTCTCGATGGAGCAGGTCATTTGGTCCATTCCACTTACAGCCCGGTACGGTCTGTGCAACCATGTACCACTCATACCACTACCATCACAGCTGAACCTTTAAGCTCAGCAGTGCCCTTGGAACTTATTTAGTGTTTTTCTTCTGCTCTCAGTGAAACGCCTGTTTTTTTTTTGTTTTTTTTCCAATGCACTGCACATGAGAGCACAATCTCTAATGCATACGAGTAGAGCTGTAGTATTGATGTCTTTACACATCATTGAGATCCCTCTGGACTGTACTACGTGAGCTCATACTACCTTACCATGTTTCAGAGCCCATGTTACCCTTTTAGATTACTGTGCAACCGTTATATTTAGCAAATCCAGGGATTCTTCTTCTGCGCTACAAAAGTGTTCCAACTACCATTTATCGTATTGTGAGTAAACATTTATAGTCAATGGGAAATAAAGAAAAATCTATTTCTGTACAATTATTGCTCACCGATCAGTCCTTTAAAAAAAAAGCTCCTTGGAGTGTCACGGGCTGACGACCTGTGAAGGTTAATGGTAAGGAAGAGGTCACAAATTGCTTTATTCAATATTTGCCATTATCTGCTTCAGCTGTCAAAGCTGTAATATTGATAGCTCCTTGTTCATAAATCAAACTTCAAGCGCGCACGTACACACACACACACACACACACACACACACACACACACACACACACACACGAGTGTTCATCTGAGGACACTTCGTCTGGCATGGGTCCAAAAGATAAAACCCCTCCACTTGCATGCCTCTGACACAGAGAGGGAGAGAGGTGGTGATAAAGAATTGGGAGAGGACCAGAAAATCAATCAAGCCGCCATCTGGCATCCCGGCACTCTGGAGACACTAACAACTGTCTGCTTCTCCTCTGTGTTTTCCTGCGGTCCCTCTACGCAGCCTGGGGGATGGAGAAGTGACCAAAGCTCAGAACAGAGGGGGGATATAGCTGTCGGATTCTGACTGATGGCAGCCGAGGCAGAGAACACAAATCAGAACAACCCAGAAGACTAATTCACACAAGAGAAACACTCCCTGCCTGTGTATGCTCTTATCAGGGGAGAATATGCAAGTGTGTTCACCCTACTACTCTGTCTCTGACCGAGAAACTTTCTATAGATTCAGTACACAAGTATCTTCCTTAATTACATGTTGTTGTATTTTCTTTCCCTTCAGGCACTTGTATGGGCTCCCAAAAGACGACATGCAAATAAGATGCAGAAGAAGATCCTACAGCATTCAGACCTTCAGTGTTTGTGCATGTGTTTGCCAGTGTTGAACATTAAATCCCCTCTTCATAATTTCAACAGTTGACACTAGAAAACAACACACAAATGTAAGAAAAAAAAAAGTATAATTTAAAAACAAATATAGTTGACACCACATGAAGTAAAATGACCTACATCATTTTACTTAAGTTCAATTTGCATTGCAAAAATGACTTCATTCAAAGCACAAGGGAATGAGACTGGAGTGCCTCCTGTTATCAGTAGTCAGGTGATTTAGTTGAAGAGGTACTAGGTACTCACATAATGCCTGTGATCTACAGCTTTTTTCTAAGCCGCCGGTATGAAAAGAGGACCAAGCACTCGAAATATTCGGAAAAGGTTCTTAACAAAATACCTGAACATTTGTCCCACTTTCGTATGACAAACAGGGAGCACAGTGCAAGGAAGGAACTTGCTGAAAGGAGCAAGGATGCCCTCTACTGGACAAGAAAAAAATAACATAAAATGCCTCATTATGGCACTTGTGAACGCCAGTGAAACGCTGGAGTGTTGCTCCAAAGAGCCTCTGGGTTTACTTAAAGAAGGAAACAGTAGTTAATGGTTTTTTTTTTCCAGCATCTCTCCAAATAAAGAGAGCGAACTGAGATCATCTTATAAAACCGACTTCCAAACATTAAAGTGTACAAATGCCAGCATATTGTAAGTAACGCTCCAGTTTCTCCTTAATTAAAAATAAAACAGAAAATATAAAATAAGGTACACTCCAGGAGACCACCGTTTCCCAGCCACAGCATCTTGGAAAAAAAATCCTTCCCACTCACAGTCACAGACTACCTGAAAAAGACTTTTTCAGTGTAGCTTGACCGTACATCCAGCTTTACATTTAGCAGGTTAACACAGGGTGTGACTTCCTGCATTTGGACCCTTTACGGTAAAGAAAAACTTGTACAAAATCCTTTAAAAATCCAGTTCACCTATATCCTTCCACTGGATAAGGGTCCTGAATGAAAATAGATTTTTGGGTGGTACTACTACATTCTCTCCTCAAAGTACCACTGTTGGTGGGCACTGTCAGAGCAGGGTTGGAGCGAAGGGGCGGGTGTTCCGTTGTCAGTCTTATCTACAGCCTCCACACACTTCTGACTCCTCATGTGGTACAGGCTTCCATCCTGAAGACGCACATGTAAAAACACGTCACTGTACAGTTGACACAAGGTAAGCAATGTTGTGATTATAAGCAGGAACTTGTAATAATGCCAGAACTTAAATGAGTTCCAGTGAAGGTGCAAAGACAAACAGTAATTGGGTGGCTCACCTCTCGGAGGATAAATTTCTGGTCTGGCGGTATAGGTTGTCCTCGTTTCCTACAAGGGTGTACGGTCAGGTAGGTACTGATGTTGTCACCTACGATGCATCCGGCAGGCTCCCTAGTGTTATAGCGGATCTCACCATCCATGGAATACTCAAAAAACTGGAGAAGAAGCGGACAAACAGGAGCGCAGAAGTTTTAGATTGAACTCAATACTTAATTCATCTTTGTGTTTAAATTGATCCGACCCTGAACTTCATCCTAACATTCAACACAATCTGGCCAGTTTATGTCATTGTAATAAACACACAAACCCACTGGATGAATAATATAGTGATGATTATTTGATATCATTTATTTCAGGATATAATATTTGTGTTTTCCAAAAGACAAGTATTACTAATGTTAGTAGTTTCATTTGGTAGCTGTGGTGTCTATGGGGGGAGGGGGGCAACTGAAACCACTGTAAACAAACAAACAAAACATTCCAGAACATTCCATATATTATTACATTATAGCAGTGTTTTTCAACCTTGGGGTCACCTGGAATCCAAATGAGGTGATTCATTCATTCATTTTCTATCCCCGCTTTATCCTCACTAGGGTCACGGGGGTCGCATGGAGCCTATCGCAGCTAATCAAGGGTGGACAAGTTGCCAATTCATCGCAGGGCTGACATATAGAGACGAACAGTCACTCTCACATTCACACCTATGGGCAATTTAGATTAGATTGTGATTGATTGATTGATGGATTAGATTAGCCGATTGTGGGAGGAAACCAGAGTACCCGGAGAAAACCCACGCAGACACAGGGAAAACATGCAAACTCCACACAGAAAGGTCCCACTGGGAATTGAACCCAGGACCTTCTTGCTGTGAGGCACGAGTGCTAACCACTGCACCACCGTGTCGTTATTTCTTTGCACCAAAGTAAAAAGATAAATTTGAAACTGTCATTATTTATAGGTTGTTATATTATAAATAACCTATAAATAATGCCACCCCCTCTGTATCATTAATGCAAAATACTGCTTTAGTCCATGTGTACGACTGTGCTAACACTGAAAAAAATCCCTCAAAGCATTCCTCAGATTTGTGTTCACTAGTGGGAAAGTTTCACCTTGTGGAAATAACCTGCTACGCATTTGTGTGAAATGTCATTATTTCATCCTTTAGTATTTGTCAGCGTTGGTGTCGGAGTTTATCACATCATTCCTCAGATGCTGCACTGATGGTAATGTCAGAGAAATATTTCCAGTGCAGAGGCATGAAAAAATATGGACAAAGAACAAATGGACGCAATGAACCAAGAGATGGCTCATGTTTCAGGATTTCCAGATGCATGTAAAATGTCATGTGTGTGCTGACTGCAACATGAAAGTGTCATCAGTGTGACTCTGAAGCGCAGAAAAAACCTGCATTTGACAAATAATATAAACAGAGCAGAAGCCACATTCGACACATTACATCAGTGTGTGTTATAATACACATCACGTCATGTCTAGTCTATCCTAATACTTCTGTACTAAGATTGCCAGAGTACAACAGGTATAAAACCATGTGATGCATCGTGAAATAAGATGATTACGTCCTTACTTATAGGGTCTGAACACCTATTTATACATGTTATTATTGATGTTATTGGGAAATGGGAAACAGGTGAGGGAGCTTTGCTTTTAAGGTTAACACGGTATGAGATGGAAAAATGAAGAGCGGAAAAAAAGCATGAAATCAGAAATAATGAATATTCACAGATGGATCCTTTGGCCCACAGAGGCTGTGGAATGGAAGACAAAGTACCTGGTTCTGACCCATGCCGTGGCAGGGGTAAAGGATGACCCTCTTGCCAATCATTGAGTGTTCGTCTCCAGGGTTGTAGTCAAAGCAGTAGTTGGTCTTACCCCGGTTCTTCAACTACAACAACAGAAGCGAAAACTCAATACATCGTTTAATGTATGGGTAAAAACGCAGCTTACAGAAATAATTGGAAAATCGTGTCTTTTTTTGTGCCAGCCCAGCTTGAGTTAATTAATTCAATCTAGTGAGCGTGGGCAAATTAATTTTCTAATTTTAAGCCTTGTAATCAGTGGCTCGGATACACTCTCACCATTCCAAACATGCCGGGCTGATCCTCCGGGACGTGAATATCGGGGTAGACGTTGTCTAAGTACCACCTGAAGTTCTTACAGCCCAGCTTCTGTCGGAGATTCCTCCGCTCCGTCACGTCTCCAAAGGGCGCCTGTTGAACAAAAGCCACAATTCACAGCTCTGCCTCATTATTTCAGTCCCCTCTTACTGACTAATTGACCTAAGATTCAATAGTTGGATGGTTACGGTTCCTGTTATTAAATAATTTATGATGAAAAATGTGAATCAAAGCCATTCTCTAATCAAATATGGAACATACGTGTGTGTGTGTGTGTGTGTGTGTGTGTGTGTGTGTGTGTGTGTGTCTGCTGCAATCAACCTAATAGAGGTACACTTTGACATACAGAAGCAGAAAAAATGATGAGACCATCAAAAGTCATCAAAAATAATGGTTATGCAATCAAGTCCTAACTCCTGTGTGTATCATGTGACTAAAACAGAAAGAAAAGAAAACACAGACTGCCTAAAAGCACTGTTTTTGTCAGTACAGTGCCACAGATATTGATACAAGAACTTAAGTAATTTTGATTATTATCAAGAAAACATGGAAATAGCAAGATATTAGCTCTGAAATGTCTCTTTGTCCAAACAAATGTACCTTTAGTTGTACCAGGCATTAAAATGGACAAGAAATGGAAGAAAACAAGGGTTGGTCTAATCACTAATTTAGTAATTCTATGTGCTTAACTAGTGTATAACAGCACCAAAGTTGTTCTGCATTGCTGTAGGAGCTACCATTTGCTTCTAATTAACCATGGTTCTGTGCCTCTAAAAATGTAGACAGATAATGTAAATACATGTACAATTATAAGGTATGTTACATTTAACTTTAGTTACCAGCATATAATTAGGTAATATTTAAAGTATGTTTAGTCCCAGTTATACAGTCACCTCCAAAAGTATTGGAACAGCCAGTTCAATTCCTTTGTTTTTGTTGCATACTGAAGACATTTGGGT
>JAQQZY010000003.1:7551005-7564011 GCA_030068375.1 Ostorhinchus rueppellii | reverse complement strand
GCAGTGGAAACACAACCGTGCCGGTCCGACAAGTGGGTAGAGTCGTGTCGAGCCGAAGCGTGCCGAGTAGAGCCGAGGGTTCGCAGTGGAAAAGCGCCATAGGTGACACCAAAAGGGTGTGAATGCGTGTGTGTGCATGTATATGTGTGTGTGTAAAGCCTTGGTTTGGACTTTGGTTCAGACTTTCAGTTGTTCTTTCCTTAGAGTTTGTCCATACACACCTGATGACATCAGTGGGTGAGCTCCGGCGTTTCTGTTCATAGTCTGGAACAGCGTGCCACGTAAAGACCAAGCGCCAGTCAAAACCTCCGATTTGAGGTTCACCAGAATTCCCCAAGTACTGAAAGGTGTTCCAGTCAATCACATCAATGACAGGACAGACAACAGCTTTGGGTTCCTCTTTAATCCTGTGTGGAGAAAGAAGAGAACATGTGAACTTTTGTGTCTGTGTTGCCCTTTAGACTTGGCACGCTGAGCGTTGTTTTGATATTTACCCTGTGTGCCAACAAACCAGAGGAGCAGAGTATTGTTTTCACCCGCGTCTGTCTGTGCATGTATAACTTACAAATGGATGCACTGCAACATGGGAGACTGAGTGATTACGTACAACAGCGATGTCAAACTCTTTTTGTCCAAGGGTCGCATTCAGCCCAATTTGATCTTCAGTGAGTTGGACCAGGAAAAAAAATACCATAATAGCCTAGAAATAATGACAACTTCTTCTCTTTGTTTTAGTGCAAACAAATTTTTAAAAACATTACATTATACTTTAAATTTATAAACAATCCAAACAAAAAAGGATGTGAATAACCAGGAAAAAAAAAACATTAAAAAAAAAAAAAACAAGTGCAATTTTAACAATAGCATGCCTTAACTTATTATACATGTGCATTATGGATCAGATGTACAAAGCTACAAAACATTTAGTAACAGGCAGAATATTGTTAAAATTGCACTTCATTTTCTTTAGACATGTGAGGTTGTTCACATTTGTTCAGCTTATTCACATTTTATTGTTAAAGGATGCTTTGTTTTTAATGTATATATTTTCATGATTTTAATGTTATTTTTTTCCACATTAATCCAAGAAGAAAATTTTGAATTGTCATTATTTACAGGTTATTGTGCTGTTATTTTACTTGAGATCCATATGTGGCCCCTGAACTAAAACCAGTTCGACTCCCTTGACTGTTAATATCTTCAGTGAAATTTTTGGCACTTTCCAAATTCATCCCATAGGCCAGAGTGGAACGTTTGACGGGCTGATTTTGGCCCATGGGCTGCATGTTTGACACCCCTGAAGTACAAGGATCCGCATTCTGGTCCATTTATTTGTCTCAGGGCTCACTCACACTGGGGCCTGGATCCGGACCTAGGTCCACTTGGCCACAGATTCCGGACTTTGTGCCTAGTCTGAGTGCAAAAATGGCCCGGATAAAGTACGGAACGGTTAGGGCCACAGCCAGGTTGGAAGAGGTGGGCCAGCACGTTTCCTTAAAATCCGGTTGCTAAAGTCCAGCTGCGTGAACAGGCACGTATGACGTAAATGATGACGCATAATTATGCGCCACATTGTCTGTCACTCCGCAAAGAAAAGAAAACTTGTGTGACCGCTAATGTACATAGAATGAGTCCACCACATACTGAGCATACTGGACTAGACTACAGCAACGAAACTCACCTCTTTATAGAGTTCACAGCGAGAAGTGCCTTGAAAGTCTCTCTCTGTCGCTGTCTCAGTGCTTATACCCGTCTACGTCTTGCACTGCATCTGGCTAATACTTGAACATTCTTGTATTCCATGAAACAGTAGGACATATAATCAAACAAGCCGAGGAACTGTACAATGTTCAGGTTTCCGTATTCTATATGGACGTTTTCAATGCTTTCGCTTCTCTTTCAATGCTTCATTCATGAAAGGCAGGAGGCTCAACAACAACAACGTAAACAGTAGGGATGGGAATCGAGAACCTGTTCTTTTTGAGAACCGGTTCCCAGTAGCTCGATTCCTTGGAATCGTTTGCCTGCCTGCTTAACAATTCTGCTTATCGAGTCCGCCTTCGTTGCGCATAGGCGATGATGTCACACGTACGTTGCATTGTTTTGGTCAGACCGTAGCCAACATGGCGTTGAAACAGAACCGGTCTAAACAGATGACACCAGGTCCACTTGGAACACTGTCAAAACTTCCATTTCTTCTAAAGGGTGGAATCCCTCCAATCTGCTCAAACATTTGTCCACGCAGCATGTGATTAATACGTTAGATTCACTATTTAGCACTTAGTAGTTTACCTAGCGGCAGGACAGCATCCGGGGCCAGTTCCAGTTCTGGTTTGGGCAACCAACGTCATATCCCCTCAAATACAAGTTTCCGAAGGCAGAGAAAAAGAAATGTGGTGCACAACAATGGGAGACGGGCTGGGTCAAACCGGCTCATGCAAACACACGCACTAAACGTGATGACGCAGTGACAGTGCGAAACCGGGCTGGCCATTTGCAAATTTGAGTGCAAATTCTCTGGTCCGGGATTAGACCCCTGCTGTTAAGTCTGGAGGGGTCCAACTTGGCTATCTGGGCCAACGTAAGTGTGAGTACACCCTCAGAAACACTCAAGTGTATTTACAATGTCATTGTAGATCATTCATTCATACAGGAATAGTTGCTTATTTACCTGCTTGACTAGTTTCAGATACTTTCTGTAACCATCGTCGGAAGCATCACATGATGTTAGTGTGAAGTGTCTTACAGGCTGCTCAGCAACTATTCCTGTCTGATAAATGAATGATCTACAATAACTGTAAGTGGAAGACAGTATGAAACTTTACCAGATTTACAAATGTCATTCATTCTCTCTCTGGTGGTGTCTCACCTGTGAAGGAGGGGCTCTAACCAGCCCTCGTGACACTCACAGTGACAGTCCAGGAAGGTCAGGACATCCCCGGTGGTGATAGACGCCCCCAGCAGCCGGGCCCGCACCAGCCCCTCCCTCTTGGTGGCTCGGATCAGACGCACCTTCCTTAAACCTGCGATATACTGCTCCAGCGGCTCCTTCAGATGCGCTTCAGAGAAATTCAACAAGAAGAGTTCGGTTGAAAACCTTATCTGAAATGTGTCTCCTCGTCTGCTAAAGGTTCTTTCCTGCGTTCACATGTGCCTGGCACTAATGGAAGAACAAAATCACCTGTTCCCTTTGGCCTTTTAACACTCTTGCAATGTTGACAATTTGCTTCTGTTTTTTTTTTTGTTGTTGTTTGTTTTTTTTTTGTTTTATTCTAACTTGTTTTACTTATTTGATTTCATTGTTTCTTAATGCTTTTATTACTTTTATTGTGCTTTTAGTCTTCTTTACAGTGTTTTGTTCCACTGTAGTTGCTTTAAAGTGTTTTATAAATAAAATTGGATTGGATAAAAAAAATTAATTAAAAATTGCCCACGGTCTAGTTTTTTTAACATGTGCACAAAGACTGTGTTTGCTTTTTTTTTTTTTTTTTTACAATCTTTTCTGATGGTAATTAAATGCTGTAAATAAATGCAATAAACAAGAACACAAAGCATTAGCCGAACAACTATTATCTCCTGCCAGACTTTAAACAACAGCAGCTGGAAAAGCAGACGAATGGGGAAAACAGTGTTTCACAATGTCATTGCTACATTCAGACATCCTGCTGAATGCCTTATGAACAAAGAGGTATTGAGGTTAATTGGCAGAAAGGATGTTGGTCCCATAATCTCATTTTTGTATAATTGTTCACTCATGGTAGAAAGCAACAGTTGTACTTTCGAAACTATAACTGTAATCTAAACTTGTCTGAAATGTTGCTCCTCGTCTGCTAAAGGTTCTTTTCTGCGTTCACATGTGATGTTGACTGCACAGCCTGGCACTAATGGAAGAACAAAATCATCTGATGTGTACACGAGCGGTTCATTACAGTGGAGGGAGAGGCATGTGTTGCTTCAGTCTGTACATGGCGCTGAGCCGCAAAACCACTCCCTTAAAATGTGTCACAGTCTAACACTCAGTTTGGGCATGTAGAGGAAAACATGAAAAGACTCTCAACACTAAGATAAGTGATAACTCCCACTTTAGGAGTCACCACTAACCACAAAATGATGCAAGCAGCATAACAAAACAGTGATTAAGGAAAGTCTGACATCCCTTTGGCTTTCATACATGTCAATCTCTTCTACGCAGCTCTGCAGTCCCAAAACAAGATCCGACTTACATACTTATACTACTTACTAGGGTAATGTCTTGTTGTATCATTAACCTTTTCACTCCTGACACATCATTTAAGTGAAACAAGCTGCTGTGAAACTGCGTCTGTAGAAGCTGCTGCGAGTATGTGCTTGTGTTCCTGTTCCTCAGTGGTTTTGTTTTACTGTGAGTTTTAGGTCAAAACAGATGAAATAACAGAAAAAGACAAAGAGAGGAATTAAAGTTTTACAGGTTTTTACTACAAAAAAAAAAAATACTCAGAATGTACAACAATTTTGGCCCAGTGGTTTTTGTTTTGGAGCTCTTTTTTTCTAAATCAGTTGAGCCGCTTTTTGGCTTCTGGTTGAACTGCAAAAAGCAGTTACATGATCAAAACACAGAATTAAAAAAAATAAAGGAAAATCAAAACAAAACTGCAAACAACAGTGAAAACCACAAAACATCAAGGACAATTGTGTAAATTAAAAAATTTTTTTTAAAAAAAGGCCAAACCTGTGACATTTTTAGGATTTTTTAAATAAATCCTTCATTCAGAACGCTCACCACAGACACGTCAGGAGTTAAAGGGTTAACTTGTGAACACAAGGGCTAGACAATATGATTAAAATACATTTTTTATAATTATCAATATAAAAATGTATTGTATCGTAATGTATAGTATGATCATCGTGAGTATTCTGATTCATGACCAAAAGCTGGACAAACCAGGTTCACTGGCTAAACTTTAGAAAATTAACACAGAGAAATGTTTTCATAGTCTCGGAGCAAAGACAGATGCAGGCCTGTGTATTTAAATAAGGGAAGAGAAGAAAAGTAATGAACATCTTTTTTTTTTTACCCTATGAAGACCCAAGCATCCACTGGTGACCAAAACTATGTACTGATCTAAACTGTTTAACACCTTTTGATTCACTAATCCTATTAATACATGTAAATAATTGGTGTAAAATACAGTTTGTTATCTTTTCATGGTCATCAGTTATGAGCCATTTGGATGTTCAGAGGGTGTGTTGTGAACATGGAAACACAGTCATCCTCTACAACACCGAACAATGATCAATAAGTGGATAGAGACGCTTAATTTATGTTTAGTTTATATGTTTGCTGAAAAAGTCACTTTTTCTCCACTTTCCTCTGTTTTGATATAATAGCCTTTGAATTCACTCATGAACATCTAAATTAAAAATTTAAAAATGTAAATAGGAAAGTACATGATTTATAGTGAAAAATGCAAATTACAGAGGATAACATAATAATAAATGGTGATAAATCACTTAAGAAAAGTTAAATGGAGGGAAAAAAAATCATTGGGGAACTGTCACAAATGTAGCTCTGGGAGTTAAACAATGTTTGTTTCTATTTCACTACAGATTTCTGAATATACAAGGCAGACTTGAATGCAACATGGAATTCGGCAGTGCCCACATACTTTACAATGCAGAATAATAGAGATGTCAAGTTTATGAGGTACACTGAATGTACCCCACCCCTTGTGTTTTTGCGGCAAACTCTGACACGAGTGTCAGGAAATATGTCTTTTTTTTTCACACTTGAAAATGGTTACGTAACACCCCAAACTCTCCCAAGTTAAAAAATATTACTAGTCTTATTTAGGGTTGTTGTTGGTTGTTTTCAACTAAAATCTGAAACTTAACTAACCTGACTGATCTCCAACATATTCCTGGATAAAGAACACTCTTGTTCTACTTTATCTATTCGTCCTGTATACCACAGCCTATATCACCACAATCCAGCAACACAATACTGTCCGGTTTATTTGTTCGGAACAACCTTACTGAAATGTGCCTAATTTGCATTTTCTTTTTGTTGCAACTCTTCAATAGCTCCCTTCAACGTTCCCTTGACGTGTTATGGCTCAATGGCTACATACAGAAGTGGAAACAAAAGCAGTGTACCTGTAATTGGGAACCAGCTACTGTACAGACCCTCTGCATTGTTTTTACCACATAGTAACTTTACCACAGCTCTGGGATTTACTTTCTAAACAGAAAACCTACCCATGTATAGCGCTTTGTAGGTTCCGCACTGATTTCTTCAGTGCAACAGACTGTTAGATCTAGCCACATCGAGTAAAACTGACCAAAGCTTCATTATTTATCCGAATTCTATTTTGAAAGTGTTTTAACACCCAGCCCTGTCACAAGAGGAAGAAATAACATCATTCTTAGAGCCAAAACAATTCATTGATTCACAAACTTGGATTAAAAAATTATTTAATTACAATTTTTCTGATTCGAAGCTAAGTTTCCTTAATGTTGCTGTAACCCAACATTGGTTCCACTGTTGTTTTTCTCACGGACGCTTGTTGTGATGCACATGATGCCAGGATCAGAAGAGATGAGGACAAAAATGCAGAAAATGTCTATATCTTCACTTTTCTTCATCGCAACCATCACATACTCCTTTAACCGTTCAAGCTTTCACACAAACATTACAAATATTTGACTTTATTTCTTTAAGTTGTATGTTAGTTCCATCTTAACTTGTTAATCAGTTAGTAAATGTGTTGAAGACTGCAATGCAAACACTGTTTGTAGACATCATTTGACTTGTTTGTCGTTCTTTATGTATATAGATATTTTTATGTATATGTTAATACTGTTGTTATTATTATTTCTATGTAGATATTTTTCATACATCCTTTAACTTTTATATTTTTTGTGGTTGTTGGTTCGGGAATAAAAGATAAGTTGTAATTTTCTTTTTCACATTATTCCTTTTTTTTTAGTCTCTTCAAATAATCATTTAACAGAATATAAAGAAAATAATCAATAGACTCTTCTCTAATCATTTGGGTTTGTCTCTTACACTTCACTTAGACATCCCTACTGTCAGATTGCGACCATGCCGTACCTCTATCACTGTAGTCATCCACCAGGACCACCTCTTTGAGCAGGATGTCCGGGGATGTCTCCAGCACGCTGTGGACCGTCCTCAGAAGGGTGGACCAGGCCTCATTGTAGAAAGCGATCACCACTGAGGTTGTGGGTAAAGACCTATAGTCATACTTCAGCTCTTTGCAACTGCAAGAGAAGGTGGTGGAAAAAAAATATATTAACAGAGGGTGAATGAAATCAGCATGCATGTCATTTCTCCCCATAACAGTTCTCATTAACACCCCCCATATCACACCATATGCATGTGCAACTACAATGTAAATATGTATATATTATCAAAATTTAAATCTACATAAAGATTTTTCTATCTTCTCTTTACATTTTATGTTTCGCATGCAGATATTTATGGGTTTTGTTTTTTTTTTCAATCTTCCCTGGAATTTTTTTTTTGTATTTGCTGCGGCCCCATGGTGGAATCAATAAACTCTTATCTTATCCAACTGGTAATGTGCAAATGAACATAAACATGTGACCAAAATTAAAAGATTCCTCCTCCTACATGAGCCACAGTTTGCTTATGGTGCGTTTACGGACCGCTTACTTACAGTGGGTTCCATCTCTCCGGCAGCCTGCGGTGGAGTGACACCCTGTCACTGACATAAATGTTAATCTGGTGCTGTTTGATGCTTTCCTCTTCTTTTCTTTCCTCCTCTTCGTTCAGAATCAGTTTGACAGCTTTCCCCATTTCCCCCAGGGCATTTAAATCCAAGGGGGGCTTCTCATACACGGGCTTCTTCAGCTCCTCATCGCCCACCTCTCCTCCTCCTTCTCCTCCATTGAGGAGCCCTCGTCGATTTGTTACGTTCACGTCCCGGGAGTTATTTCTGGAGAAAATTAAATATCCCACTAAAGTGACTCCGAAGAGGAAGAGTAACTTGGGTCGGTTTCTTCTTCCACAGATTGCCATCGTGTAACTTCCTCTCTAAAGACATGAAGTTGGAGTTTCATGCCAGGCGGAACTGCATTTCACATATGCCTACTGCCCAACCGGTTCTGTTTCACCAGTTTGGACAACTTCGGTTTAATTCCACATTCCCTCAAACCCAGTACTTAAACACAAAGCCCTGTTCTTCTTCTACTAATACTTACATTTATTCTTCTTCTTCTACTACTACTACTTAAACTTCTTCTTCTACTGCTGAATATGCAACTGGTGTGAAACTTGTTAAAACAAGTGTGTTTTATCTTAACGGCGGCTAGCGGGACACTCCTACTCCTCCTCCTCCTCCTCCTCCTTTTCTTCCTCCTCGACTCGTGAATGGTGAGATGCAGAAGAAAGGATTACCCTACTCGGATTAGTTATCACCTCGGATTAGTTAGCACACCAGTAGGTACGTAACACGGCTCCCACAATGAAGAGGAAACTAATGTAGCAAACTAGCTAGTTTGGTCAAATTAAAATGCCCCTCCGCTTCAACTATAGTTTTCACTTTCACAAAAAGACGAGTTTCAACTTAACGGACACAACTTGTCTGTTGGATTTACAAAGTGTTAAATCCAGCCCCTGTTTCCGTAGATCATGTGGAGTTACGTACCTCATGAAAAAAAAAACGACTTTTTTTACGTCCAGTAGTTGCGACCAACGTCTACGTGAACTTGATTTGAGAAGTTTGAACTAATGTTAAGTTTAAAAACGCAGAAAGTACATGTCCGGTGTTGGATTTTCACAATAAATGACTTAATTGCCAAATGGCTGAAAAGTGAAGTCAATGTTTAACACATTGCAGTTCCACTCGTGGCCGCTTGAGGCATGTCAGTCCCCACAGACCCCCATGAGAAAATGAAAACAAAGATTTAACAAAGATATGAGGGATAACAAAATGACATAATTAGAAATAAATAAAAAGATAAATACATTTTTAAAAACTGCAAAAATAAATGTATGAGTAAGTAAATAAGTACTTGAATGAATACATAAATGCATAAATAAATACACAAAATATTAATGAATAATTAAATGCTTATATTTTATGTTTTCATTACCATATTTTTATATTTATTTATGTATCTTTTCCTTCAATCATGCATGCCTTTTAAGATTTATTTATTTATATATTTGTGAATTCATATATTTATTAATTAATTTTGTATCATTGCATTTCTACATTTATGCATTGATTTATTTCCACATGTATTCGTATCTTTCTGTGTCCGTTTTTTCAGGAAAAGTATAAGGGATGGTTCATCTTCATGTTTTTGTGTTTATCAGATCTCAGGTTGAATGGGAGGCTTTAATATCTGCTGTGTAAGGCTTGAATTAACAGGCCTGGATGACAGATGGCTGACTGTTGAGTTGAACTTTTGTATATTGTAATTAAATAAATTATTTATTTTCTGACAGACAGTGTGACTGTAGTGATGGTTAAAAGGTCACTAACAACGCCGTCAAATGGCGTTTTTATGTAGTGTTGATGATGTTTACAGTTTTACAGAGTCAGTGAGCTACTGTAGGATTTAGCATTAGCTCATCCATGGCCTCTTGGACCCCCACAGCTCTGCTGTTTCTGTCCAAAAATAGCCACTTTCAGCTCCAAAAAGCTAACATAGCAACAACCATCAAGAAGCTTCTGACCAGCAGCCAAACAACAAAACAATGGATCATGTCAAGAAGGTTTCATCCACTACTAACAAACACTCTTTAGCTTTAATAATTATTCATTTACATAATTATTACAATTAAATAACACACATCTGAGTTTATTTAAATAAATAATGATCTGATACATAGTGAGATTGTTTTCCCTTTAAGACCAATAAAGATGTAACGATCAGAAAAAAAACTCATTTATAGTGAAAGGAGTGGCATATTATTATATATTATATAGTTTAAAATAATTCATGATATTCATACTTTAATCACTATTTTGATTTTTAAGAATTCTTTTTACCAGGATACCAACACTTAAAGTGTTTTTTTCCCCTTTTTTTGGTTATCATGACCAGAACAAAAGCAAAACAGTGTATATGGGAAATGAAGTCTAAGAGCATTTTTTAGAATTTAGATAATCTACAATTAATTTTAAAAAGTATGAAATATGTTAATATTTAACAAGAAAGTAGAAATAAAAGACAGAATGAATGTTCTTACTTAAAGGGAAAGGTTGTTAAAGAGTTGATTTATTATCCGATTTATGATTTATTATGAGAATCTTTGAACCAGAGAAAAGCACCACCAGGGAAGTAAAATATGCCATCGTTTCAGAACGGGAGAAGAGGAAAATATTTCTGACTGTGAGAATGTCGGAATGTAATTTTATCCGGATACTCAGAAACTCACAAAATCAGCAAGAAAATAAAATATAGTCCAGGACAAATTGTTCATTTCTAAGATTTAGACTAATTTATTGTGATTTAGTCTACATTTAAATCACTTCCTCTGGTTTGTTTCAAATAGTGACAGTTTTGGTGCTTTTATTTCGAAAACCAGACAGCAGAACCGGAAGGGAGGTTTATTGATTTTAGGATTTTGACAAAGATAAAGCTGGAAGTTAAACGTCATTTTAAGGCCAGGTAAATCATTAAGAGGAAATTATGACACAAAACGCCTTATCTCTAAAGCGCAACATGTATTTGTTTCCATGAGGTTTTGTGAGTGTTACAGGGTCATTTATTGACCTTTTCTAGGTTGTTTGTTGTACTGACACTGAAGCTGCTAAACATTAAATGTATGGCTGGAGGTAGAATTTCCATGCATTGCAAATCCATACTATAACAGTCTGTGATATACCAACTAGAAGAGTCTAGAACTGGGCATAATAGAACTTATGTTTGTGTTTTAGGTAAACCACCTGAAATGATTTGGACCTGGGGACCTCAGTGGTCTTATTTCATATTAAGCCAGATGTCAGTCATGTGAAACTAATAATAAAAACTCTTGACGCCAAAGATGAAATCTGACACAAAATGTATGTTTAAGCAAATTAAAATGCTAAATAATTAAGGTGATCTTACAACGCCAGCAGGTAATTTGAGTGGCATACTTGTTTGATTGAGCACCCATATTGTGAAAAACACAAAAGAGACACGGGAAGGCATGGAGTCAGCCGGAGTGTTGTAATATACCACACTAGACTGAGCTTGTCCTTCTGTCCCAGACACAATATTGATGTTAATGCATGAGGGCGTTTTCATTTAGGAGCCGTTTGATGGATAACATTTTCCATGCAACAGATATTCATAGTGCGAATATATGGCCACTAACAGAAAAACAAAATGATGGTGGCTTATGCGCCTTGGGGATAAGTTATTGTCTTTTCTGCTTCTGGTAGCACTGACAACTGGGAAAATATGAAAAAAAAAAAAGAAAAAAATTTAAATTTAAAATAAAATACCCGCCCTTTTTTTTTTTTTTTAATAATCTAATGGTTAGTAGACCGGGTATGGTTGTAACACTTTACGCTCCAATGTCTGTAACACGTGATTTTTTAAATAAAATCCGAACTTTTATACAGAGTCCACATTTATCTACAATGAATGTTGTGCAACGATATCCCAGATGCACATGTATGTGAGCTATTTTCTTTTTACAGCCATGTTCAGTCCAAAATGGTGACAGTATAGCTCTACTGATACACACTGAAGCAGCCACTGAACAAAAACTAACCTTCACTTTGTATAAATAGAAGTTATATCAGAGTAGTAAAGAGTGTACACAGAGATTTGAAGAAAAAAGATTAGCCTGTGTTTTTTAGAAGTCGTAAGAGTCTACTATTGGGGTGAGATGTGGCAAGGGCCATAATTTTGTCCCTTGTTGGCTTAAAATCAAGGTTTAAGGACTTTATCTTTAAAGTGACTGCAGTATCTGAGTACCTTAAACTGTAGTACCACTGATGGACAGTAGTAAAATAGAAATACCTATAATAGTAATCTGAATAAAATAGTAGGTCAACCCATTATTTATTTTATTTTATTCATTCTGGTCACCCTCTAATAAATGATCTGGCGGGCTATCTGTAAATGTTCCCCCACTGATCAAGATTTGTGGTTGAATAGAAGATCTGTGTGACACGTCTGTCACCTGTTGAAATGGACGGAGTATCAGTTTATTAAATGTCACACTTTTTTAAAAATCTTGACAGCGCAACTGGTATGTTTAAACATTTTAACATTTTACTGAGTCAGAAAGCTGGCATTTAGCATCATTTCACCCATGACCTATTGCAGATGGCTCTCACTACTCATGTTTATGCTTACGACAGTCTGCTGGAGATTCCTTGGACCCAGTTATCATGTTTCTCATGCCTACAAATGAAATGCCACCTACAGGCCTGGTAGATGAAATCCAATTTGGCTTCATAATTAGTATAATTATCTCACTAACTGCCACAATCTGGAAACAGCTCTAATTTTACTACTAGCTGACTTAAAACAGCCAGGGTGATATCTGTAATTAGCATAATTAGCTCAATATGAGGCAAAATACAGAAGAAAATCGATAATCATCACATGTCCCAGAGTGAGTCTACTTCTAGTGTGTTGTCCCTTTATTAGCATATTAACCACACTGTCTTTTGTAAGCAATTATAAAATTAGCTAACATTACCTGTGTTTATTTGTGTCCTACCGAGAAAAAAATAACTGCTGTAACCAGGACAGAAAAGAAAATCTATTTCTGTCACAATCCCAGTGGCAGGAGTAGTTTTTTACCTTTTATGTTCACTGAAAAAGATACGGAAGAGGGTTATACAGAAGAGCATTAGGGCCACTGGGAAAAAAAATTAAGGTCCAAAATGTCTTCATGTACCACTGACAAATTGAGGAAGTGGCTGATGTCGAGAAAACATACCAGTGGCTGAAAAAGGCAGGACTGAAAGACAGCACAGAGGCCCTACTGATGGCTGCACAAGAGCAGGCCCTGAACACCAGAGCAATA
>JAQQZY010000003.1:7503672-7520182 GCA_030068375.1 Ostorhinchus rueppellii | reverse complement strand
AACATTTTGAAGTGAAACCGTCAAACTTTTGTCCCCTACAGAGGACAAAAATACATTACTAGGTCTCAGGAGGATATTGCTTCAAGTGGTGTTTAACCCATAAAGACCCAAACATCCACCAGTGATCTGAACTGTTTAATACCTGTTGATCCACTAATCCTATCAATACATGTAAATAACTGGTGTAAGATTATCACGGGTATGGTTTGGACCCAAGTGCAGCACATAGCAACGAAGTCAGTGAAGTGTCTTTTATTAATGTAAATCCACAGTGAAGGGGAAAGGCTGGAGAAGTGAGGAGGTTAGGGGGAACAGGCAGAGGGATGTGGAAGGTAGAGAAAGGCGACATGGAGTAATACTGGTCAGGCGGAGGTCCAAAACAGGAACAAAAACAACCCAGCCAGGTTCAGAGCAGGCGCATCGAGATGTTACAGAGAACAGAGAGCAGTGGGATGAATATATACAAACATCAGGATGAGAAACAGGTGTGTCCACAGGTGAGGGGAAGTGGCTGAGTTAGAGAAAGGGAACAGACAGATGGACAGGGATAGGTTGACAGGGTATGGACCGTTGAGGAAGAAGACAGCAGACAGGTGTATATGTAATGAGGTGACAGGATCAGGGAGTGGGTGTGGCTACAGGAGCAGACAGGTGAACACAATGAATGTAATGGAGGTGAAGCACGGTCATGAAGGAAGTGGCAGAGGGACAGAGTGTGACAAAAATACAGTTTGTCATCTTTTCATGGTCATCACATATGATCCATTTAGATGTTCATAGGCTCTGTAGTTACCATGGAAACGCTGTCATCTTCTACAACATTGATTCACCAGTAAAACCCATGGAGTTGGATCAATGACAGTGCATGGACACACTGGGTTTATGTTCAGTTAATGATAGGTTTTACTGAAAAAGTCACTTTTTCTTGAGTTTTCTCAGATTTTAATATAATAAACCTCAGCTTTAACCTAAAGTTTTAAAAACATCTGCATGATCAGTGAATTAAATATTGGAAAATACCAGATTTTCCCTAAAAACATGGCAACATACAGAGGATAATATTATTGAGATAATAAATATTGATTAGAATTCATTTGGGAAGTGACACAAAAGTAGCACTGGGGACAGACAGACAGACAGACAGACAGACAGACAGACATATTATTATGGATGGCTGTGGCTCAGTTGGTAGAACAGGTTGTCCAATGACCAAAGGGTTAGCAGTTCAAATCTGGTTCTGGCTGCATGCATGTAAAAGTGTCCTTGAGCAAGACACTGACAGGCAGCACCTTGCATGGCAGCAGCCGCCTACTGGTATATGGGTGAATGTGAGGCTTTGTAAAGCACTTTGAGGGCACCATGAAAGTGTGGACAATATGCTATATACGTGTAGTCCATTTACCACATACAAATACATACATATATAAAAAATACAGACAGGCAGTGTGATAATCTGGTGGTACACAAAATGTGATGACAATCTGTTTTGCATCAGTTGAGTTTTGTTACAACAGTTAACCACAGACAAGTCCAAGAAGATGTTGGCACCTAACTAGTTCCTTTTTGTGTAACAGACCTGGTCTTTACCATCAAGATGATGATCAGACAGATGTAGTATTTAAATACACCATTCTACATCACACACTCTAGTCAGTTTTTCAAATTAAACACACTCTGACCAGGATAGGTCTGCTGAACACAAATCCACCTCTGCCCTATCCACAGTCGGTTAACTGAAAAGTATTCAGTGTCCTGTCCCACAGACATTTTCTTTTGCGTGCCATTCTTAAATGCCACTTTGTTTTGTTTATTTTCATTTAAAGAGCCAGCGCTCCAAACCACCTTTCTGGTGTCATTACTCAGAAATAGGATTGAAGATGGACCTGTGGAGGTGAATGAATGAAGAATTCAGACCCAAGCAGAACATTTACAGTTTATGGAGACCACAGGGACATGTTTAAAAATGCATAATTCCATTTAAAAAAGCAAAATATCACTCCTTTAACTTTGAAGGTGAGCGCAAGTTAAAGTCAAAGGACTGATATACCCACTTTTTCCTGAGGCGCTATGAGGATCTTACTCATGAAAACAGTGTGTTCCAGAGTATTTAAAGGTTCCAGTGGTCCAGTGACCTATAGCTGATGTTCTCTAAAAGGGCCTTTTGGCTGCTGAGCATGCCAGAGGTCACAATGGAAAGAACTGTTTGTCATCCCACACACATGTTGTATCACGTAATAAGTATCTCATCACAGTCTATAAATAACTTAAATCTTTTCCTGTCAGTGTGTCATTATGAATCTGAGTAGAAGTACTTGAGTTCATTACTTCTACTTAGAGTTCATACTGTATAAATGATATCAGTCATAGGAGCTGCACACATTGAGTCTTTATTCATCCATTAACACAGAATAATGATGGTCTGCAGTCAAAGCCCTCTGCAGCTGCTTCATGAAAGCGTTTTAAACACAGTGTAAACACACAAAGCAAATTACTACCACACTGTGGCATCTGTCAACATGGACTTTGGGCAGGGGCAGCAAACAAAAGGACATCTCTCACTAATACAGGTCATAAAGTCAAATCTGGCTGTAAATTATAGGTACACTATATGGACGAAAGTATTGGGACACGTTGAATTCAGATGTTTCTTTTCTAACAGGGGTCTAGGAAACAAAACAATAATGACAAAAACATCATAATATACTTTTATATTGGGCTAAATGTTATTACATTGGTCAGTTTGGTTTAAATTGTTATCTTTGTTTCACAGATGGTTTTTACTTGATTTCTACTCTGATTTTTTTTTAAATCCAATGAATATGATTCGAAGTGTAAAAATTCTAAAATATAACTCATGCTCTGACAGTAAATAATATTTTCCACTAAAACTAACTATCTACATTCTTCACATCTCACTTAGGAAGAAAAACCTCCTATTAAGCATTAAGTTTATAATGTTTAGAAGCTATAAGGACAAAAATATTGGGACACATCATGGCTACAGCTGCAAGATGTCCTGTTCATGATGATTTAAGATTAAAAAAAAAAAAACACCAATATTTCTTTAAAGTTTAACCCATAAAGACCCAGATAGCCACCAGTGACCTAAAGCATTTACTGTTCTAAACTGTTGAGCCACTAATCCTATTAATACATGTAAATAACTGTGTAAAATACAGTTTTTCGTCTCTTCATGGTCATAAGATATGACCCATTTGGACGTCCAGAGGCACCACAGTTACCATGGAAACTTTGTCATCTTCTACAACAGTAGCTGTTTTTCCATCAGGCTTATGCGTAAAACTTTACAGATATTTACTAAATGTAAAAAAACCAAAAACAAAACAGAAGTGTGTAATGTCAGTTTTTCCATTAAATCACAAATACAATGATATGTTTATTTATTATCATGAGATGACATGAGAAGTCATTCCATAAACATGGTGACAAACGTAAATATGGTGTTGTTTCACAGATATATTCATTATTATTATTATTATATATTACCCCTCTATCTTGCACTAAATTAAAAAATTATTCCGTTTCCTGGTGTGTCCTCACATTCCATGTTTCTGTTAAAACTCTTCGTCTCTTGTTGTAACTTCTGTCCACGTCCAGATTTTTTTATTCACATGACTATTTGTGAAAAAAAAAGGTCTTTCCATTGCAGTTTTGTGTAATATGCCAATTTCATTACATCCAAAAAACCACCTCTTGCCAGCGCAAAAACTTTTAATCGAAAAGCAAGAGTTTTGGCGCAATTGCCACTTTTCCGTTTTTATACACAAGTTACATTTGTGATATTTCAGGGTCAACGGGAAAAGGACTACTGATTCACCAGTAAAACCCATGGAGTTGGCTCAATGACAGTGGATGGACACACTGGGTTTATGTTCAGTTTTTGATAAAGTACACTGATAAAGTCACTTTTCCTGCAGTTTTCTGTTTTTTATGTAATAACCATTAAACTTTATCTGAGCATTCATGAACATCTTCATGATCAGTAAATGAAATACAGGAAAATATCTGAGTTATACTGATAAAACTCAAAATACAGAACATAATATTATAATTAATGGTGATACATCACTTAAGAAAGGTTAGATACAGAGAATAGTCTATTCGGGAACTACCACAAAAGTAGCGTGTCTGTAATGTGTCTTTCTGGGTTAAAGGGAAATTACAGTGATGTGTGTTGGCATATTAAGCAACTGATTGTCAGACAACACAATGCATTTAGTGAACTAAGAGGAAAATAATATCCGTTTGTCTGGGTTCATAGAATAAGATGAGATAGTCAAGAGTTTAAGAAAAAGAGGAACTCAGAAATGGCTCCCAAAGGAATATTCACAACAACTTTGATGACGTGCTTGACTTTTCCTGTTGAGATGTAAAAACAAAAGCAAAAAAAAGAAAAGAAAAATGTTCCAGGTAAAGAACATTGGACTTAGAAAATGTATTCATGCTGCTCATTTGAAGAAACATTTCTATTTAAACTGAATCCCATCTCGTGCTGGTTGAAAATTGACGTTTACCCATCACAGTCGTAAATGATAACCACTGATGGCACACAGTATACACATCATTATTTTATCATTTATTTTAGAGGTACACTTTTTTTTTTTTTTTATTTACATATTGGTGCAGTTTCCAAATTACACACCATTCATTTTTTCATCTCCACATTCTGGAATTCATTCACAGCCTGCACATAATTCCATACTAAACATTCAACTGCAGGGGGATGCTCAGGTATTTTACTAAATTCTCCACAACATCACATCATGCTCATCATATCACAGCGGATTTATGGAGAGAATAATTTACAACAATTCCCTTTTTAATCATCGCGTTACATTTTGCATCCACTGATTCTGAATACACAAACTGGAAGGAATTTACTGGAAAATTATTGTTTGTTATTATTATTAGAAAATTATTATGCAAAACTGCAATGGAAAGACCTTTTTTCACAAATACAGTCATGTAAATAAAAAAGACAGATGTGGACAGACGTTACAACAAGAGAAGAAGAAGAGTTTTAACAGAAACATGGTGCGGTATGTGAGGACACACCAGGAAACTGAATAATTTTATAATTTAGTACGAGATAGAGGGTAATATACTATAATAATGAATATATCTGTAAATCAACACCATATTTATGTTCTTTGCCATGTTTATGGAATGACTTCTCGTGTCATCTTATTCTTATAATAATAAACAAATCATCGCATTTGTGATTTAATGGAAAAACTGACATTACACACTTCTTTTTTCCGATATTTAGTAAATATCAGTAAAGTTTTGCGCATAAACCGAAAGGAAAAGTAACTCTCATGTACTTTAAGGGTTCTTTGAGACTGTATTCATACAAACCATTCTGCAAAAGCTTTGAAAAAACAACAAAGACCAAACTCTCAACCTTTCTTTTTCCTGCACTTGTGCATTCTGTTTATTGCTTTTCTCTCTCTTCACACTTCCATTCCTGTTTTTAATAAGTATTTCTGTATGAAACTGAGGTATTGTGACCAAGTAATTTTCCTTGTGGATCAATACATTTTTTCAAAGTCTCTTAAGGTCACTACATTTATGTGGTGAATACGAATCATGATCAGCATGTGCACAGCTGTAAATAGTGCATATAGCTTTGTTGATTTGTCTTTATATTGATTTTGCATTTCTTTTTCTCTTGTGCGCTTTTGTACTTTCCTGCTGTAAACGTGGAATGTCCTCTTGTGGGACTAATAGAGGCATCTCTTATCTTATCTCTTATCTTATCATAACAGATACGTTTTTAACTGAGAGATAGTTTTTAAAAATTGTAATCCATGTTTATGTGACCCATGTGCCGGCACAAAACAAAAGTTATCAGTTCGAGGAAGTGCACAAGATGTGCATTCAGTTTCACCAGTTTATCATTGATTGATACATAATGAAATTTGTAACAGGAAGCAGGAAGTGACATCAGTAGTAAGGAGGGGGAAGGGAAAATTATAAATCAAACACACCTGAGAGCTGTGGAGTGGAGGAGAAAAATCAGACAAAGGAAAGACTGGCAGGAGGGCGTAGAACCAAGAGAAGGGAGTTTGGAAAGAAAAAGGAAGAAGAAACTCATACTATGACTTAAAGGAGGAGTTCTAAACTGAAAGACTGTGGACCCTGGACACTCTGGAGGAGACTGTGAATCCCTGGAGCAGGAAAAGCAGTTCCTGCTTGGAATCAGTGGCTGCTCTCTCCAGGCAGAGGACCATCTACCAAAGATACGTTTCTTTTTTCCTCAACTCTCCAGGCTTCTCCCCATGGCTGGCCTGAAAATACCCTAGTATTCTCTTTCCTTCCCTACATCCCCACATCCCTAACCTCCACCCTGCCTGGAACTGGACCCTATTCACACCCCTCACACACCGACTACCTCACACGTACAGACTGATAGACTGAACTCCTCCCCATATTTACCACCAGCCCTGGACATAATAGAACTACTGAACTGAACAGATGAACTAGAACCCCTGCACACACCCTCTCCCTTACAGACATTTCTCCACCCTCTCATCCTTCTTTCATTTCATGTGTGTGAAATTCTTTTAATTTACTGGGACTCTACCGATGTTAATTTAATGTTTATTTAGTTTACTGTTTCTTGATGATGTAACATCAGTTTGAGTTAAAGAAAAGGTCAAATGCTGAAATGAGTTCTGTTGAATATTCAGAATTTCTGTTGTAAAATAAGACAAGAAACCTCAATTTTGAGTTTGAATATATATCTTTTGTAGCTGAAAAGTGAGCAGCTGGGGGGTGGGGGTTTCTCTCCAATTTAAGTTAATTTCTTTATAAATGTGACTGGTTGAGGTGGACTGTAAACATTCTCCTGTCCGGTGCCAAACTCTTTATAATAATTGGAGAGACTCCTACGCTACAAATTAAGAACTAAAGAAACCATTAAAAGACAAGGTACGTTTATTTAAACAATTATTAAAGCTATACCTACAGATCTGTCATGTCAGACATTGGTACAAATTTAAACATGAACATCCTGCCTCCCTCCAAAGCCCCGCCCCCTTCCCCTTGCCTGCACTCTGACACTCCCCTCCTCACCACGTGGTGGAAAGCAGAGGTGGAGGTGTCAGACTGCTCTGGCGTGGCTGTGAACCCCCCCCCCCTCAGCAATCAGACAACATCATCCACCTGCTGTGTCTCCTTTATCATTAGGAGACCACATTTAAGGGTCTGGTCTGTGGATCTTTGTCTTCAATAAAGGCTCCACAGAGTTGGGTGAACTCCACGCACTGTCCGTGCACATTTAAGGTTTCATTGTCCATACATATATCATCCTGAGTTATGTAACACCGAGTATGTGGAGTCCACGCGGATGTGTCTGCAGGCTCAAGTACGCCTGACTCTCAGACTTGTCTCCATCCTTCATCACTGGACTCTGACAGCTGTGATCAGGTTTGTCTGGTCCTTGGTTGTTGTAAAGTGTGTTTGAGTCCCATCCATTCACATCTGTAGACAGGAGGAACAGTACGACTGAAACCCCAGATTCAGAGGGACCGGTATCTGAAACAGGACGGCAGCAATGGATGATGGACAGGATACTCAGCAAATTATTTTATTTGGTCCGAATAAGATGATTAGACAGACTTTTCAGAAATATGACAAGTAAACATTTTTGAGTTTCAAAACCTCATGGATTTCTTTTATATTTTAGTTTGCCACATGCTTATTCAGAGAATTTTAAGATTACAAAAGAGAAGCGTAAATGTGGCAGATCGTACGGTGTGTGTATATAGCTTTTAGTGAGTTTAAATTCTTTTTCAAATAGACACAAGATAAAATAAGAGCTGGGTGGGGCACTTCCTGTGGGGAGATTTGACTGAAGTCTATTATACACCAGTGGTTTCTCAAATCCAGTCCTCATGGCCCAGTGTCCTGCATGTTTTAAATCTGTCCCTCTTTCAGCACACCTGGATCAGTTAATGATCAGCTCATCACCAAGTTCTGCTTCCAGGTGTACTGGAAGAGGGACATTATCTAAAACGTGCAGGACACTGGGCCACAAGGACTGGATTTGAGAACCACTGCTACACTGTACACCAACATGTAAGCTCCTCATGGGCAAAAAAATCACAAAATACACACTTGGGGCACCGCTACCAGTTTTGGGCCCCATGAGAGTTAAATGTTGTGGACCCTTTCATAAAATTCAGTGTCTAGCCGAGCTCTCAGGATGGGGGTGGGGGGGCAGTTACACCAGCATGAAAACAAAACTGAAACGTAATATTGGATCTGATTTTTATAGCGCTTTACATTATTGACTCACTCTCACATTCTCCCTCTGGTGCTGGTAAACTATATTTGCAGCCACAGCTGCCCTGGGGCAGACTGGCAGAAGCATGGTTGGCAATTGGCCCCTCCGACCACCACCGACCATTTATGTGCTCATACACCAGTGTGAGTGACACTGGAGGCAAGGAGGGTGGGGTGTCTTGCCCAAGGACACAACGGACTGACTAGGACAGGATTCAAACTGCCAACCCTTCAGTTATTGGACAACCCGCTCTACTGACTGAGCCATGGCCACCGCAAGGCCACAGGGGCCACCCCACATAACATACTTTCGAGATCCGACTCCTCTCTCATCCTGCAGAGCTTGCACCAAATTTTCACAACTTCTAGCCCACATTGACCCCTTCCACTGGTCTATGGGCCCCATTGATCTGTCATGTTTACCCCCCCTTATCGACATCCCAGGGCACACTACAAAATTATCACAGCAAACAAAAGTGACAAAACACTCATGTGACCACCACCAAGGGCCCACCCCACATGTAGGTGAACCCCACAGCTCGTCCTCCTGCCTGAGAAATGGTAAAAAAAAAAAAAAAAAAAAAAAAAAACCATCAGAAAGGTCAGTTTGTCTGGGTAACTATGTTTGTCCAGTTACATTTACAGGGTGTTCAGTGGATTAGAACAAACTCCTGGATGTAGTTCACACAGTTTGAACACTTGGAGAGAACGGATCAACTGTCCTATGGAAAACCAAAACAATCCAGCCAATCACCCAGGTATGAAACAGGCTCCAAACAATACAGAAGATTATTTTTCTGGAAACAAAGCAGCAGTCTCAAAACTGGGGAGAGCATTTTCAGAGGCAGGCCTACACTAAAAACACAAACTAACTGTGGGTGAGGTCTACAAAGCAGACAATAGGGGTCACACCAACAGCTCCTCCACATCCAAACTGTTTCACATTGACATACAGTCGTCAAATCACATTTTTAACCACTCAAGGGCATCACAGATGGACAACCCACTAGTTTTGATTCATAACTTTTGTACCAGAAGTTTAAGACAAATATTACATGTAATTGTAAAGATCTAAATGCCTTCTTAAACATTTTCAAAGGGCAAAATGTTGTTTGAAATATTTTTAAATGAAAAATACCGAACTACTGCATCATGGCTGGACAAAAAAATGTATGTATATTTTTTGCAATTATTACAAAGTTCTCAAAAGTGAACTTCCTCTGACATTTTCATCCTAAAATGCCTTCAGTGTGTATCTTCAGTGTGTACCCTCTATTTTACAACCTAATTGGTGAGAGGGAAAATCTTTTATACCAAAATAGGAGTTTTTACTAATGGCAGCATCACAGATTAACAACAAACCTAAATATCAAACATTTTTTATTTCAATTAACCTTATATACTTTGTTTTGTTTTAGGGGGTTTTTTTTGTGGTTTTTTGTTTGTTTTTTTACAATATTTACATCATATAATATTCAAATGTATTTTGCACAGATGTATGCATTTATTAATGTCAAGCACTGCTTGGAGTATGACATAAATAACAGTCAAATATCAATGTATTTGGAATAAATTTAGTTTGAGTTTATAAAATGAACCCAAAATGACAAAACTGTCACTTTCCATTCACACTGTTAAAACTCCTCAAATGTTTTCTCATTTCAAAATACATTTTCTCAAAAATGTAAGTTTAGTGTAGATTATCGTAATTACATTTTTCTACCCTTGACTTGACCCTGAAGCAGTTTCCCAGAGCTCCCACACCTGCTGCACACCTGACATCCACCCTCTCACTGGATTCAGACCGACTGGCTCTAATTGTCTCCACCTGGGCTTAGAAGGCTGCAAACCACCCTGTCCAATCCACAGAGGGCAGGGCTTTCACCTTAACACTCACATTTACAAATGGGATTTGTTGCTATACTGGGAGCTTTTTCAGACCTTATCCTGGGATCTAGAAATGTATTTATCTGCCGTCACTGCAATTACATGCTGAACACATTAAAAAAAAATATCTCGTTGCTGTCCAAAAATTGAAGATGAGAAACAAACAAGACAAATGCAGCTAAAACATCGTCAGTAGGGATAATAAAAGGAGTGTAATGAGGAAAACCTTCATGTTCGACTCTTGCGTGGCTGGTGATAAGCGTGTCTGTTGTTGAATTGTACTTTGATGTTCTTTTATAAAAATACCTGTGACCTTGGCAGGGAGCTCAGGATATGCTCTAAATGTTTTGTTGTGTGACTCACGTATACCAATAACACAACTACAGAACGTCAGATTATTAATTACACTGTCATGATTATTATTAGCATCATGATAACACCAGATAATATCCTTGATGTGCTTGAGTCATTGTTATAAGAACGATAAACAATAGTTGTAACATAAACAAAGATTATTGATTAGAAACCCAGGCCGGTCTGGAGTAGTGTACCAGCTGTTTGAGTCATTCCCTTAAAGTTCCCAGGCCAAGTTAAGACCAAGGCCAAGTAAAGACAAAGGTCAGGAAGAGAAAAATGTCATAACATCACGAACACTGCCAATACAAAAAAGGAACAAAAAAAAATCAAATACAAACTACACATTTTTGGAGAGAGTTATCAATATGTATATGGAGTTTAGACTTTTGTCCCCCAAACCTTATGAAAACGAGTAAATGTCAACTAACGGGTCACATGGCGGACAGTGGTGTGAGTGTCACCCAGTTAAACAGCTGTCAGCCTTTGTTTGTAGTAGGTGTGGTGTTCTGTGGTCCTCACCAGTGTTTCCTATCCTGCATCCTCAAACTGCGTGTAAAAACATCAGGAAGTGAGATACACGCACATGCAATGGCTAAGAACATAGTACATCGTGTACAATGGACCGTGGGGGTCGCCAACTTTAAAGGTGGGAATTCCTGTCTTTATGTCACAAAATGTGGGTTAAAAGCTTTAGACATGAATGTAGACTTGGGTTCATCTAAGCCAGGGGTGTCTAATTCATTTTAGTTCAAGGGCCACATTTAGCTAAATTTGATCTGAAGTGGGCTGAACCAGTGAAATAACATAATATAGAAAGAATATCAACTCAAAACTTTTCTCTATGTTTTAGAGTGAAAAAAGTAAAATTATACTATGAAAATGTTTACATCTACAAACAATCCCTTCAGACAATGTGAATAACATGAACAAACTGCAAAAAACACATTAATTTTAACAATATACTGTCTCGCTTTATCATTTACACATAGACATAACTTACAGATCCCAGTGGATCTACAAATACACAAAATATTTTTGGTAAGACAGAATATTGATAAAATTGTACGTACTTCTCTTAAAACATTTCAGGTTCTTCATATTTGTTGAAGTTATTCACATTTTTGGTGAGATTATACTTTGTTTTAGTGTAAAATACATGAAAATATTTGCATTTAAAAAGAGAAATATTGGAGTTGTCATTATATATGTTATTATGAAAGTATTTTACTGGTCCTGCCCACTGGAGATTGAATTGGTCTGAATATGGAACCTGAACTAAAAGGGTTGTTATTATCGAAGTATAACTTTTGCATTTCACCAATTCATCCTAAGGGCCAGACTGGACCATCTGGTGGGCTGGATTTGGACCCCCTGCCACATGTTTGACACCTGTGATCTAAGGTCAACAACCAGACTATCTGCAGCTGCAGTGCTCCTCATCAGTCTGACAAGCAAATTCTGTGAAGAAACTTAGAAGTTACTCTCAAGGAGTTCTTTTTACAAGTTCACAAAATGTTGAATTGAACTTTGACACAATGTTTTTCAGATCTTCCTTTGGAAATAAGTTTCCTTACACTGTTTTGGGCTGATAAAGAGCGATAATGGAATATGTTGATCCAAAACACCAAAGTGACTCTGCCAAGTCCCTCTTGAAGGCCAACAACAACTGATTCAAAGTGTTCTATCACACCAAGAATGCGTTCCCAGAGTGAAAACTCAAGAAAATGTGATAAAGGATGCTACAGTGTGAGAAAAGGAAAAAATGCCAGCAGTGGAATAAAGATGGAAAATGTTACTGCTTTGCAGAGGGATTTGATCTAGCAGCGGTCATGTGTACATTTGGAAAGCCTGTGTTCTAAACATCACCCCTGATTCAATTAGGGTCACTATAACATACACAAAGTGTGTGCTTCTAAAGCTCTACTTTTAAAGTTGTATTTTGTGGCTTAATGAAACAAGTGTCTTCATAATATGATGACATCAGTATCCACATTCCACTCATGTTAATGTACAAAACAGATGTCCTGTTTCCAAGAGGGCAGAGGTTCACAGATGGGAAATGGCATGTTTCATGGTGAATACACACACAGGTTCTGGGATGTGTTACAAACAGGGTTGTGCAAGTTACTTCCAAACTGTAATCCATTACAGATTACTTGTTACTGTTATTTAAAAGTAATTCCTTACCTTACAATATTACCGTCTCAGAATTGTAATGTGTTATGTGACTCCTGTATTATTTTAAAGTTACAGACTCTTGTCATAAATGGTGCGTATGCAGTAGAAACCTCCCCCTCCAACATCAAATAATAACCCACCCACCCCCAATACAAGGGCTAGGGAGCTTTGAGACGCATACATTTGCACTCCGAAGTACATGTAGGGCAACAGCTCAGTAAGTAGTGCTACAGTAAACAATGTTCAAATCCCAGGAGAACACTTGCATTTTTTTCCCCAACACTTTACATGATCAAACAGGGGGTGCGGCACCGAGGGCTCAAGGGTGACCAACCCTGGTCCTCAAGGGCTACTATCTTGCATGTTTTAGATATTTGCCTCTTCCAGCACATCTGACAGTTATCAGGCTTCTGCGGAGCTTGATGATAGGCTAATCATTTTAATCAGGGGTGTTGGAAGAGGGACACATCTAAAACATACAGGACAGTAATACTGAGTAAAACATCACTGAAAATTAATAACGTCTTACACTACTGCACTGCAGCAAAACGGAATTGGTTACTGTAATGCATTTCTTTTGTTGGGCATTACTCCCAACACTGGTTACAAAATAAGAAAATAGCATTTGAGGGTGTAAAAGAAACATCCTCAGTGAAAAATAACCACTTGTTTTTAGTGCTTCTTGATGCCTGTGGTAAATGTGTGGAAATGTAGCAGACAATGAACTCCAACTTCATCAGCTTTACCCCAGTACATCAGGCCGGCATACTGTAAATACCCTGTGTAACCCATACAAATACTATTAACCCCCAGGACAAACCTTTAGAAAATAAAAGGCCACTCAGCTAACACAGACCACCAAGGTCAAGTCTGAAACTCACATGCCGTTATCAAAATAATCCAGTCAATGGAATTAAGGTACAGAACCGAAGCCCAACCCTGGAAGAATGCAGTAATACTGGTACTAATACTCTCCTCTGTCATGTAATAAAATGTATAAAGTATAAACAAATATCTTAATGGATTTAAATTAAGTGAACAGTCTATGTAGGCTATTTACTTAACTAGCCATGAAACTTGCATTATTTTATTTTGTCATTTTAGTTTAACATTACAAAAAATAACTAAAAACATAACTAAAAACACCCCCCTCCCAAAAAAAAAAAAAAAAAATCAAAATATTACCACAGTATGCAGGAGAGGGTAGAGCCCAAAAATGGCTTACACAAATACCTCCCGTTAAAAATCAATCATACAAATCACAGAAACTAATAGAAATACAGGCATGAATACAACATAATAAAGTTTTATAAAACAAAAAACAATGCAGCACATAGATTAGATATATTTCAAAATTGAGGTAAAATATAAAGAATGTATGAGACACTATAAATGGGGAATGTTGGAGCGCTCCAAAGAGATGGCCTTGGATATTTCATTGAGTTTTGATACAGATAATGATAGTCCTTCGATTCTCTTGTGGAATAATTGTGAATGTCCCAGCAGCCGCAGCCTGTTACTCTGAAATGAAAGCTGTCTGTGTGCCAATGGAAGTTAAGAGTTTTAGTCTGCCATGAAACTTAGTCCTTGACAATAAATATAATCTCATCTTCTTTGTGCATCAGCAGGCCTGTCAGTGGGAAGAGGATGAAGCTCAGAGGGATACCAAACACTGGCAGTATCATTTGGTATCAGCATGTGAGCTCAGAGCATAACATTAGGAACTGGTTGAAGAATTGTCAATAGTGGTCAGATACTGTTTTTTCCTCTTGGAACATGGTCTGTTGGTAAGCAGTCTTTAGCCAGGCTATAAGACGTGAAAATATCTACTAAAAAAGCCTCGACCCAAAACCATGGCAAACAGCACCAGATGCAGTATGTTGGTTAGTTATGCAGACCACATCACTCTTAAACACTGAAACTTTGGTTTGGGCCTTGAAAAAACTATTCAACAAGTCACTTGCCTTTATCGGGCGAGTGACTATTTTTGGTCATTTCTGCAAACATTAAATATGGGACCAATCCCGTGCCTCAGTGAGGTCTAGAAGCTTGTTGGTTTTTATAACACTATACAGAGAGAGTTTATAAAATTTTGAAGCTCTACATAGTGAATACGAGTGATTTTTGACAGTTGATGACCTTGTAACAGGTGTTTTATTGCACAGGTTTATTTTTAATCAAGTGCTGCTCCATCCTTTTATGGCAAAAGGAAGGAGACTGTTGTCATGCCAACTGATGAGGAGGTAGATGACGATGTCCAGTAACACACAAAGGTTGAAATTTTGGATTTCAGAGTATTTCAATGGGTGCCCTATAAAGGGTTAACCATATAGGCTTAAAAAGCTGTGGCTGGGTCAAACAGCAGCAACTACTACTACAGATAAAACAACAGAATAGAATCTTTATTGTCATTGTAACAAGTAAAACTAAATGAAAAAGTGCCATCCAGTCTGTACATCATATTTAAAATCTACTATGAACAACAAATAAAAGCAGCCAAAATAAATGGGTGTAAAAACAAAAAATCACCCACACACGCATACATACTGTTATTGTACAGATCCTGTATAAAACATGTAGCACATCAGATGTGTTTTTCAGTATTGCGATCTAAGCTAGGAATACGTTCTGTGACTTTGTGCTGTCTCAGATGAAACATGACACAATGTAGAAATATCTTCGGTGGTGGCTCTAACACTGTGCTCTTACTGTGAGAGGCTCCCAGACAGCTGTCGTCCTACACTCACAACCAAAGTCCAAAGGCCTGGGACTACGTTTTTACACAGTGAGAAGTTGAGCACAATCACTTCAGTGTGAAAAGCTAACATCTGTTAAACAACAAATTTGGTATTCAACATGAACTGACAGGACATTGATCAACATGACACATGAGCTTGTATAGTTAAAATGCTAATGCTAATGCTAAGTCAGGTTGACCACTGTTTCCAAGTCACCACTCAGTCCACAGCCTCCTCCTAAACCAGGGGTTCCCAACCCTGGTCCTCAAGGTCCGCTATCCTGCATGTTTTAGATGTATCCCTCTTCCAACACACCTGATTCAAATGATCAGCCTATCATCAAGTTCTGCAGAAGCCTGATAACGACCATCAGGTGTGTTGGAAGAGGGACACATCTAAAACGTGCAGGATAGCGGACCTCGAGGACCAGGGTTGGGAACCCCTGTCCTAAACCTTCCATCTTTTACAATGACTTAAACATCACTGTGATCATTAGCTGAGTTTCATTATTCATAACACTCACATTTAATTCCTCTGCTTTGACTTGCGACATAGCCTCAGTTTCCGTAGACGATATCATGACATGATCTGTACACATAACCCTGTTCATCACATCCTTTTCGCACAATCTTACAGTTTATAAGGTCTTAAATCTTTGATACTAGACTTTGAAGTATTCCTCAATTCAATCTCATTCAACAGTTCAGAAAAAACCTCATGACAAGTGTAAAGAGAAGAAAGAAATCAACAGGACATTCCATGGGCCCACAACAGAAGGCCAAGTGAACACATGCAACAGCCAGAAGCATCTGGGTGGGTGACCTATGACCTCAGAGGTTAAATAGTGTTGGCAGAGATCAGGGATTTAAAAATGTCAACCTATTCAGTGACCTAAATCATAAATCACTGAAATCTAATTCTGAACTCTAGACAAGTTCCCAGATGTCTACATTACAGTATGTATGTCATATATGTCTCTTGGTTCTGGGTTTCTGTCCTCTGGTAAATGGGTTGGTGTTTCTTTAAGTCTGCTCTGTCCT
>JAQQZY010000003.1:7478921-7503572 GCA_030068375.1 Ostorhinchus rueppellii | reverse complement strand
TGGAATAACACACCATCATATATACTGAAAACATGAGCTAACCAGCACTTTGGTCATTTATTTTCTGATTCATCTTACTAAACTATGTCAGATTTAGCACATTTAATGTCTGAGGCAGATATTTTCTAAGAAATTGTAGAGCAGTGTTATATCTGAAAACACTGGATTTCAGTGAAGCAGCTGACCAAAAACAAACAAACCAAAAAAAAGAGACCATGACAGTTAGTTTTAGGCAGTGGCTGCTTACCAACTCCCTCAAACTGTCTCAGCTCAAACCACACATATTTTAAAATATCAATACAACTATACATGTGTTGTTTCAGAAATCCCATGCCTCACCTTGAATCAGTCTGTCGATCTAATTCTGATTTTACTAGAGGTCAAGCCCATACAATACACACACGCTCTTGTTATTGTCTTCTAATTGGGGTGTGGTACTCCCTTGTGAGTTTAGCATGAATCACTCGAAGTATAATTACACACAGAATAGGAAGCTAATGAACACCACGCTCACCACTGCATCATGTATCATTCACCTATATGAACAGGGACAGCAAAACGAGATTTCCCTGATGTCTGCTGTCACGCCTTACTGAGCTTCTAAAATGCCCCAAAGTAGTGGAGGCTGTGCATGTGTCAAAAACCTCAGACCGCTAGTTGCAAAGTGAAATCAAGTCAGAAGTCCCTAAGTGCAGGAGTCTGTTTTCAAGTCTTCCAGATGCTGCAACAGAACGCCATTAAGCTTTTAACCTCCCAGGCAGCTTCTTCTCCCAGGCAGTGAGATCAAAGCATCTTCTCTGCCTACCTATACTGTCTCCGCTGTAAAAGGTGGGATTCCAGTTTCCCCTGGGTGACCTCTGAGATTCACTCTCTCCGTGTGTGACATTTAACATCAAAGTACAAAAATGTATCACAGCATATTAAGGGCTGGACACTTAGAAAATGCATGCTAAGATGTAATCACGCACAGTACAGTACGTATAAGGAATATAAATTTTAACCAAATGAAAGATGGTTCTCACCGCAGTGATTGATACAACATCTGGGGTTCATTAGGGAGGGAATCAGTAAGGGATAAAACAAAGGCGGAAAAGAAAAACAATGAATAAAAGCCATCCTCGTCATAACTGTGTGTGCCAGCATCACAGAGGTTTAGCAGAAAAGAGCTGTGGACAACAACTCTGGATGGAATAAATCCATTCAGGCAAAGAGCTGCTTACACCAACCTTAATAAGCCCTGCAAAACATTATGAGAGCTTTCATCCTTGTTTCTGACCGTGGAAAAGTGATTCCAGTAAAAAGCTCCACTTAATCTCTATTGAGTAATGCATCCCTGACAAATGGAGAAAAACCATCAGCTCCACAAAGCATTCAAGGCCAGATATGTAGATATGAGTATTTTTACTAGAATCATAAAGAAAATGTCAATTTGATGAAACAAAACAGTTCCACTCAACCAAGGCCCACAGTATGTGTCCATTAGTGGGTCGCTGACTCATTTCTAAATAGTTCTACTCACTCAGTCATCCTGTGGTCCTGGATGTGCCGGTGAAGGGAGATTTTATCGCTGACGTAGATATTGAGAGCATAGCGTTCTATACTGTCCTGTTCCAGCTTCTTTTCTTCAGGGCTGAGGTTGAGGTGTGTGGCCCGACCCCACTCCCCCGGTGCATTGTTGTCCGGCAGTGGTTTACTGTAGAGGGGTTTAGCGAGCTGGCTGTCTTCTACATCCCGCCGGTTTGCCACAACATGATGGTCTTCATCTTCATCCTCAATGGAAGAAGAGGAGGAGGGAAAAGTGGAGCGTGCTAAGAAAAGGTAGCCCAGCCACAGCAGCCACAGTAGGAAGATCGCCTTGGCCAGCACGCCCAGTTTGCGAGAGCAGCGGCCCCTCATGGTGGCAAGCCCCGGGGAGGCACTGTGACCAGTGGAGTGTCTGGGTGCCCTACAGGACACGAACTACTGGAAAAAAGAGGCACAAAACACAACATTACCATGAAGTAGGGCTGTGCAAGTAATCAAATTTTGATCATGATTTTGATTCTGTTGTTAAACGATCTCAAAACTCATATAATCGAGTTGAAACGATTTATTTTCTGTTTTTCTTTACACCATTTCTGAGAGATGTGCATCCACAATATAGCCTATTCAACTGCAAAACAGCTGTAAAGTACATATTTGTAGCAAAAATTGATTTTCAATTTGAATGTTTTGCAAAAAGAATCAATAAAGTTTTATGAGAGCGAGAAATGCTGAATAAATGCTTTGTGAAACTCAAAATTAATCGTCTGAATTATCGTGATTTCAATATTGAACAAAAATAACCGTGATATTGATTTTTTCCATAATCCAACACCCCAACCATGAAGACATCGTCATTAATATTTTCACATCAGAGAAAAATAGTCAAAACAGGCATTAAATGCAAGTAGGGCTGCACAATTAATTGATTTTAAATCAAAATCAGATTTTTTAAAATTTGGACAATCTTTAAAAAAGGATTATCGTCAAATTGAATTCTATCTTTCCTGTGTCTCTGGGCCATGCGCGTCTAGGCTCCTCCTCCTAACTGTGACAGCTATCACCACACACCAGTACAAAAATGCCATTTGCTAAGGAGGGTGAGAAGTTTGTGGCTAAAAATAGCAAAAGCAAGTCGGTTGTGTGGAATTGGTATGGCTTCAAAGTTTCTGATGAAGACCAATCCATTCCTCACCGCAAACTCAGCCTGAAAGCGGCATCTATGAAAGACAGCATCACAACCAACTCATTTCAGCACCTCAAACTTTATCGCACGCCAGAGTGGGAGCAGTGCGTTGGAATTGTGGACTGCACGTGCGTGAGAACGGCGCGCTGGCTAAAATGCCACCACCAGCCCAAATCAAAATTGAAAATCAAGTTTTTAGAGGAAAATCATTGGGATTTTATGGCCAGAATCGTGGAGCCCTAAATGTTAGCATGACAAAAAAGAAAAATCACACAAAGGAACATAATTAAGACTGTCAGTAGATGATTTATGAAACAGTTATTCTCCTGAACAGAGATGGTGTTTTTCTTCTACAGTCACTCTAGTTGCTCCGAGGACACTGAACCACAAGATCAGAATAGTAGTAAGAAATCAACACTGACATCATAAATATAATCACAGGCTCAAGGCGGCATTAAGAGACTCATTAAATACAAATTGCAAAGACCGCTGAGGCTAAATGATGGTTTACAGTCCAGTAATGCTCTGAATAATTTAAGCCTGTGAAGTACTGCAGGAAGAAATGTTTCAACCTAAAGAACTTCATTACAGCTGTAAACTTTTACTCACACTTACTTACAAAATTAATGTCTTATGCATTTTCCAATCAGCTGATTCACTTTCTTTCAGGCCTACTGGGGGTTCAAAGTGATGCGGAAAAACTAGACTGAGTATTTGTTTCTTCTAGCGTAGAGTGGACTATTGCAATTCCCTACTATCAGGCTGACCAGGCAGTGCTCTGAAAAGCTTTAGTTTCTGCAAAATGCTGCAGTGAGTCTAAAGGACCGATCTAAACACTTAAACAATAACATTTCTGTGCATGATTCATGTTATACACGTTATACATCTTCCATTTCTCAGAAACATACAAGCTGGGTGTCTTTTTTCATATGGGAATGCAGCTCTTTGCAATGCTGAAAGAGCATCCCAGTTCCTTCTGCACAGCCTCTTATCATTCTCCTGGACTCTGTGACCCTGAGGGCGCAGGATTGGAGGGTAAATGGAAAGGATCAGCCATTTCAGAGATAGGGTGGCCAGAGCCAGCCATAACATATCCAGGTCGCTGCGTTAGTTTTATGTATCTCCTAAGGAGCCTACATGGAGAATACAGGTGTCTAGTTGCTTTTTACCATTTACTCTCAAACTGCATGACTATAACTTTGAAATTTAAAAAAAAAAAACTTGCCTAAAGGAAAAATTACAATTTCAGCAAAACTAATTTTTCAAGGAAATTTTTTGCGCTGGCAAGAGGTGGTTTTTTGGTCGTAGTGAAATTGCTATATCATGCAAAACTACAATGGAAACACCTTTTTCTGTAACTAGTCACATGAATTAAAAAAAAAAAAAAAAAAAAAAAAAAAAAAAAAAAAGGATGTTGACAGATGTTGCAAGCAAAGAAGAACAGTTTTAAAAGAAACCTGGCATGGTATGTGTGGACACACCAGGAAACCCAACCATTATTTAATTTGGTATGGTATAGCGGGTTAATACATAATAATAATGAATATATCAGTAAATCAACATGATATTTATGTTTGTCGCTATGCTTATGGAATCATTCTCATGTCATCTCGCAATAATAAATAAACAAATCATCACATTTGTGATTTCAACATTTTGTAAATATCAGTAAAGTTTTGCACAGATGTTCAGTGGAAAAGCCACTAATGTCTAATTAAAAATATTCTCATTTGTCTGAGTGAAGATGGCATATGACATGGTTCATCTCAGGGACTTCAGAGGTTCTGACAAAGCCATAAGAATTTGTGCGTCTTTGCACAGATTAAGCATTGAAATCAAACTGAAAACTCCATATATTTTAACTGAAACATTCATTTAATCAGTCAACAGCACCTCAAGAGTCATCTGTTTGGGTCCTTATGTAATTCTTCTGCATCATGTGAGAACTTGCAGGGACTGGGCCTACTATATCACAATTAGGTGTCAAGAATAAAAATAGATGGATGAAACTAATCAATGTAATAAAATCCAAGAAAATTACTAATACCAAGAATAAATAGAAGTGAAGGAGTAGACTGTGTATTATAAAGTTATTTGCATTGAATCTACCCTGTACAACTGTTGTTTCCAAAGCCTAAAAGACAAACAAAAAAGCAATTTGAAATATTTTCTTCAGTGTATGTTTCACTGCCCATGAATAGATCATAAATAGATACTAAATAAATTCTTCATTTGTGTGTGTATATAAACTTTTGCTAGGATTATAGGACAATATGAATAGAAAAAAGGTTAAAAAAAAAAAAAAATGTGACCACTACTGTAATGAAAAGCCACTATCATCACAGTTCCAACAGGAACCCCCAATAGAGATCACATTGGCTTCTCTTCACTAGCGCTCTGTAAAATCGAGAGGAGAATTTAATGACCATGCTCAATCCAATCTAAGCGATCTCGTGGTGCCATATTATCCTAATAGAACACTTAGCTATCAGAGAGCAGGTTTACTTGTGGTTCCTAGAGTTCCCAAAAGTATAATAGGAGGCCAGCCCCAGTTATCAGCCTCCTCTCCTGTGGAATGAGCGCCCACTTTGGGTTCAGCGGACAGACATCCTCTCTACTTGAACGATTGGGCTGAAACCTTTTGTTTTGTACAGTGCTTACAGTCAGAGTTGGCTTGGCTGACCCTGACCTATCCTATTGTTTCACTGCTCTAAACTTACACTGCTGGGGTCTCTCCCATGATGCTCTCCTCTCCTCTTTTCTCCACCGTCGTGTGTTATTTGTGTGTTCTGTCTCCTGTAGTTTGTTTCTTCTCTAGCTTGTCTCTCCTTATTCCTTTGCTTAAGGTTTTCCTGTCTCCAGAGCTGGCAGTGATTGTTTGTACTGTCCGTGCTTTTCTTTTCACTTTCTGAACTCCACTCACCCCAACCAATCAAAGCAGATGGCTGCCCACACTCGGTTGAAGGTTTCTTCCCTTTAAAAAAGTAGTTTTTCTTTATCACTGTAAAGTGCTTGTTCCAGAGACGTTGTATTTCTCAACTTACAATGACCTTACGACATACAGTAAAGAGTATCATTTGGAGCCATATGCAAATGGAACTGAACTGAATCATACTTTAAAAACCTAAGATTTAACCTCATACTGCCATGGTGGAAGCATCTACTTTTCTCTGAGCATAAGATGAACAAGATTCCCAATATCTTCACCATGACAGCAGTAAGTCTGGATTTGAACAGGTAACAAGCAGACTTTTTTTTTTTTTTTACTGAGATTATGCGTTTATTTTCTTTTGAAAGGTTCCTCATTTTAGAGATTTCCATTCTCTTCTAAACAGTCAGTGATCCAGTTACCCAAAAACCTGGGAGGGTGGAATATTTGTACAAGTATAGATGCCTATTGAGCCGATTTAAAAATAGGATTAGCTGTGGTTTGTAGATACATGAAGCTAGCAATTAAGACATTCATGTCTGACAGATGAGCTTAGCATGGCAGAATTTGAAAAGGGCTGCAGAGCGAAAGCCCACCACTTAGCAATGTTTACATAGCAATGAATGTAATCACATAATTGTTCTGCATTAATATTAGAGCAGGGTGCCATTTACAGAAGTTTCAGCAAGTGCCAACCAGGCTTAGTAGTAATACAGATGCACACAGACACACACACACCAGCCATCCTTCTCCTTACCCTACAACGGTACAGGGATGAACATTTTATAATCATGTAAACAGTGGGCAATTCTGCATATAGGCCAGTGCTCTCTTAGAGTCTATAGATAGGGGGTCTTTTGCAGTGCATTGTGGAGTCTCAGAGCCAGAGGAAACTCAGTTTCAACTGGCGTCCTTCATGGCAGCACCACAGCCCTTTCACTCCATCCTGGGCCGTGGCCAAAGGACTTGGGAGTCCTGAGGTTACAAAATGGAGACGCCTGCAAACAAAACCCCCTTTTATTGGCTGTCCATCACACCTTCCACTCTCTCTGAATCTGATAGCCTTACTGGGGAGCTATTTGGAACAGGATGGGACACACAGCTTAGGATGCAGCTTAAACCCTGCCCCACTTTTTGGCAAATTGTAGTGAAACAATAAAAAAAGAAGAGGAGAGGAATAAGATTTGCATTTGTCTCATAGGCAGAAATCTCTGATGCTTGCTTCACGCTTTTAAAGTAAAAACAAAATTAAAAGACAGCGCAAAGAGAAATATGGCTTAGTGCAACATATTGCTAGTTGTAGAAAAGACAGAGGCATCTCTTGATGTGAGCATGAAGGTTAACTACTTCGTGACACACGGAAAGATCCCAGCGCTCTCCATGGTTAGTCAGGAATGAACAGGCTGCAATGCATGGCTCATTTACCCTTACAGCCCATTATAGATAGGTGGAGCATGTGCAACATCCAATAAGCAGCAGTGATGTAGGTTACACAAACATTTGAAAGAAGCAGGTTTTCCCACTAACCGGCTGGTGTTGCCCTGTTTGCCAAAAACTCACAAAACAGAATTGCTGACTCCTCTTCAGAACACAAACAGCTCTTAGCTGATTACATTCAGAGTATACAACACTGACAGCAACTGTTTTAAAGGAGCCTGGCTGCACTGACTGATGTCAGCTTAATTTAAAAGTTGGATGGAGACTTTTTCATCTCATGTCTCTGACACACATCCAAATAAACACAACTTGAACTGAGTCACAAAGAAAGAAGACAGCTTTAAGTATCAGTGCTTCTGTTCTCTCACTCACTTCACCAACACTCATTTTCCTTCACCACTTGAAAGGAAAAGCAAAACTCACTCTCCTCTGCTGTTAAACTACATGAAATGAAATGGTAAGGCTCAAGTGTGGCTTCAAGGTTCAACATCTGATCTAGTTGTACAAATATCCGCAGATTTACTGCATGTAAAGAGAGACTGAACCTACAGGTGTTACAGCGAAACATGTCAGAGAAAAGAAGACAGAGTTCAGCAACAGGTCGTCCCTCTGCGATATATCACATTTTTCACTTATAAATCTCATACTCATCTCTGAATAAACATATTTCTAAATACGTATAGTATGCCAGCAATAACTGACCCGGAGATATGGAGAAAATCGACTAAGTACAACTCACTAATAACTAAATAATGACTTCCTGTTTGTATTAACTTCATTGCAAAACCAATATCGAGCCAAAAACGGATTAACTCCACTCGAGGAAGTCAGAAATGCAAACTGTGACACCATAGGTTATTCTTAAAAACACTACGCCGTGACAACATTGTTTTTGAACATTATGTACGTGACAGTTACACAAATACATGTCACTCGGAAAAGTCCGGAGTTCGCCTGTAGGAGTAAAGTGTTCTTACCCTCACAACAAGTTACATGTCTCGGAGTTTTCTTCCAGGTGACTCAGTCCGTAGTTCGACAGCTTCACTACGGTCTTCTTCCACTTACACCTCTGGCTTGCAGATGTCAGCATACCCACATCCTCCTCTCCTCCTCCACGTTGAGCTTCTGACATTTTGTCGACTCCATTGCACAAACTAAGCAGTTTCCGGTCAGACCTGTCACAATAAGAGCTTGACCGAGTGTAGCGGGTTTTTTTATTTTATTTTCCACAAACTACGAAAAAATACAACGAATCAGTCAAACGCGCCCAAAATAAGATGAAATAACTACATTTACATTCATGTCCAAAAATACAGGGTAAATTAACAATAGAAACTGTTTTTTGACGCAACTTAGCGTAAAAATCTGCAAACCGAACACTGAATGTGTAACACTGAACATTTAACACAGCCTTGACTGTTAAGTATGAACTTATTACTTCCGTGTATTAAAATGAAATGGGTGAGGTTTATTGTTAGCTACTTCCGGTTTTACTGCGCCATTTTCATGTAACTTGACGCACTTCACGTTAGCCACTGCTAACTGCTCTGGTTCAGCTGCGATTTCTAGGAAGAAATTATTAGACACTGACACTGATTAGAACACTATGCTAATATTTGAGAATTAAAAGAAAAACTTGGAAGATGTGGAAATATTAAAAACACAAAAGTTTACAAAAGCTGTGAGGTAGAGTAACAAAGTTGTGAAATCCATTCTCACTTCTTGTCATTGATAAAGTTAGGGTGCAGTAATTTTATTTCCTAACTGTGTCCTTGAGTGTGTACCTATAAAATACCCCATTTGTATTCCCAGTTTTATTTTAGCAGTAAAGTTTTATGGGCCATCTAGTAGAGTTAATGAACTTTAGACTGTATGCAGAGGGTGTCATTGTTTGCACACTCTGCAGTCAGGTGTATTGTTAACAAAGCAACACAATGCATGTGTGTAGTAAATTTAATATGAAGTAGATACAATTTTCCAGCCTATTGATCTTTGGTCTAATACTAAAACTCATCTGCAACTACACTTGTCAAAAATTAGGGTTAATATGATAGGTTGTATTGTAGACCGATGTATGGGAATCAACCTTTAATACAAGATCACTTCTAGTTTTATAGAATGAAACCGTTGAAAAACTGTATGGTTTTCACATGTTAAGGATTTCATAATCAATGATTTATAGTGAGGTTCAGTTGAAGTTGGGGATTTTTTGACACGTTTGAAAGACTCCAGGTTTCTTAAATCCTGCTCAAAAGAAAGCTGAAAGCATTTATTTGTGCACTTGCATGAATAGACAATGTGCCATACACACAAACAGCCCTTCCCTCTGTGTGTTTGCCATTATATGCTTGGGTTATTTTCCCATAGTCCCTCAGTCCTGCTCAGGCCGGACCACACTTGCCTAGAGTATGCAGTGCGTTAGTGCAGCCTGTTGTCAGGCAGACACCTGCACCACTTGGGAACTTGCCAATGCCTTTTATTCCTCCCTCTTCTTTCCCTCTCCTTTCCTCCTCCTTTCCTTCTCCCCAGTTGAATCCAATTGACACCTCTCTCTGTGTTAGGCTGATGTGCCCCCATCCGGAACTGAAAAGGGTCCCATTTCCGTGATAGGGATCTGGGGCTTTCACGTCTACAAGGAGGGCTCTTGTACAGGTCTTGCGTTTCAACCTTTCCCCTTTTCAAAGTCTTAATTAGTTTACAAATTCAACATTCATCATTTTCTGCATCATCACTAAAAAAGCTGCAAAACCGATGATATCAATTTCTAAAAGTAGATTTTACTTTGGAAAAAAATAGCAATTGTTGCTTTAACCTGGTTGGACTAATAAAAGAATGCTCTATCTTCTTCGACCAGGTTAAATCAAACAAGTGTCACTTAAATCTAAACAAGTTTTGTTGAAACCTAGAGCAATTCCAGAGTTTTTTTCCCCTGTTAGAAAGATCTGTACAGCTTCTTGATTTGTTATTGAGAAGCTAAGCCCCTCTCTGTCTTTTATGTTTATCTGTATTTGGACTCAGCCCAGCAGCTGTAGAGCTTATGATTGAAATCTTTCTCATTTGATGGATTTGAAAAACATGATTCCAGCGGATTTGACGAACGCCATCAGTCACTGTTTTGATCCCATGCCATGTAGGAAGAAGGATTAGATGGAGACAGTTCAGGTAAAGAGCACCATCTAGTGACAGCACAGAATATGTCTTGTCTAATTAGCACTCATCAGCATATGTAGTAGGATATCTGGAGAGGAATGAAGTCTGTGCAGAAATAGGTGCAGAACTGAACAAATAAAGAGGAAAGGAAAAAGCCTGGTGGTTGGAGTCAGTTTGAGCCCCCCTTAGTCACCCCTACACAGCCTCTATGGTGAATTTTATTGAGTATTGAATCATAAATGAAATACCAAAGATAAATGAAACTTCTTTTTACTTTACAACACAAGACAAAAACAGTCAAGGTCCTTTATTTTATTTGGATAAGATACTCAAATCCTGCACCAAACAGCACATACAACTAATTCATTACATAAGAATCTTGTTTCTGTTTCCCATTAATGAGTGCCAGTTTGAAGCAAATTGTTTAACCTCTAAAATTAGGATTGTAAACCTGACGTGCATGCTGAGTTTCTCAGTGAACTTATAACTGCTCGACCAACACAACAGTGATGGGAGGAATGTGATTCAGGTTTGCTTAGACCTCCACAACTCTTCAATTACAGCTCTATTCACATCTGAACTAACTGTTGAACCAGGGATTTCATTAAGCGAGCGTCCCGTTGTACTTAATGTTCATTTGCTCTCTCGGTGCAATAAATCACAGTGAATAGAGGTCACATTGTAGGACCAGTCTGCTTTAATTTAATGGAGATGGATTCTGGCCCACACTCTCCTTTAGCTTATTAGCTCCCGTAGAGGAGACACAATGACCTTTAGCCATAAGGAGTGAATATGGTTATCAATTAGTGATTCTGATAGTGAAGGTTAGGCCTTTTTTTATAACCTTGGTCATGATATGAGTGAATGGTCTGTTATTAAATGGACCTGACAGATCTCAGTCATTGTGAAGGGCAATAGCTATCAGATATGCCACATAATGTCCATGAAAGTGGTTAATATTTTAGACAAAGGTGCAGTCTTTTTTGGAAACGAGTGAATAATTCAAAAACATAATTACAAATTCCATTTCCAGAAAAGTTGGGCTTTTTTCTAACATGCAGTAAAAAATTAAAATCTATTATGTTAATTCTCTTGAACCTTTATTTGACTGAATACAGTGGAGCAATTCTTAATGTTTTAACTGACCGATTTAACTGTCTTTCATTGATATAAGTACATTTAGATTTAGCGGTTTCTGCAATACTGAAAAATTAATTGTTAACCTGTTCTGTCAGATTCTATTATCATCATATTCCTTGGTAACAGGAGAAGGGATCACGACTGGACATAAATGAATCCACCAAAGGCTGAGTCTTAACAAGGATGGGTCATGACTCAATACTTTGTACCAAAACATGAGAGAATTCTCAGACACCTCAAAAAGATTATTTTTCAAAGCAAGTCTTTCATCACTCACAGTACATAACATTGTGCAGGGGTTCAGGGAGTCCAGAAGAATATGAGTAAAAGCCAAGAATGGAAACTACTGCTGAACTTGTGTGACCTTCCAGCCCTCGGGTGACACTGCAAAATGGTGGGAAAATTCTGTAGAAGTGATCAAATCTGTGCATGAAGGCCACTGAGCTTTCTAGACCCAACTTCCTCTCAGACAAACAATGATCAGACGTTTCAGCTGCTCTTCAGGAAAAAACAATGCTAGGATGTTAGCAGTGAACGGCGCAAAAGCTTGTATCTGTGATGGACTGGGGGTGCATCAGTGAACACAGTGTGGCTGCCCTGCATATATGTGAAAGAACCACGAGCACAATATATGCCCGTAAAACTGGAATAAAATATTTTTACTTCTTCTTATGAAATGATTGTATTATTGTGATTTATTCTTGATATGTACGGTATGACTTTGCATCCAGTCAAAGGTGATTACTGTTGTGTATTAAAGGAGGAATATGTCTGAAAGCAAAATTATTCCAACTCTATGGGTAACGGGAGAACATGGCGTCAAACAAATTAACAAATTAAAGATTTTGGTTATTATTGAACGTGTGAAAATTCCCAACATTTATAGAAATAGAGTTTGTACGTGAGGTTTGCCTACAAAAAGAGAATCATATAAAAACATCCATTTCATTAATATTCTGTTGTCTGTTAAATGCCTTTCACCTTGTAAAAAGAGTGCTCAGCTTTTCCAGTGTGGTACATAGTCAGTGACAGGACAGTTGGCTCTGGTCTTTTGATTCTGTGCCAACGACTGCTGCTGTCACTGCTGCTGTGGATGTGTGTGTGGCGCAGTGAGACATCTAAATCAGCCTGAGATTGAACTGCTTTGCTTTGCGCACTATGTCCAGTATGTAGTAATTACAGCAGATACAGCCCAGTTTAGCAGCAGTGTTTGGAAATGTGATGACTTTCTTTTAATTTAGTGAATAGAGTTGAGCAGGGTGGTTGTTTCTGAAGCAGAAAATGGAGGGGAGGAAAGGAGTCCTTTATCCAAAACATATAAACGATTTTCCTTTGGGCTCCAGTTCGAATAATGGGTGTAAGGTCAGTGTGCTGAATTGCAGTCTCCTTGCATGCTAATTCATACAGGAGAGTCTTAAATGGAGGACAAGTGTCTCATTCTCTTAAGTGGTTGCAATCCAAGGCGAACTCTGTGTGTGCTGGTGTCTTTGTTGTAGTTGTGTGTTTGTTGGATGACCAAACCAAGGTTGCAGGACAAAGCAGCATCCACTTGTTTATGCGGCTGAAGTAGAACCACAGCAGAACGTATCATCAGCATTACAGAGTGAGTGAGGGAGGCGAAAGACGAGAGGGGAGATGAGCAGGAAAGGAGAGAGAGAGAGAGAGAGAGAGAGCGCGAGAGAGAGAGAGAGAGAGTTGTTGGGGGGGGGGTTGTCTATATGCCAATCAGCCCACTCAGCAGTCAGTCCTCGCAAGCCAGGGGGCCCCAGTGGGAGTGTCTAAAAGAAACACACACACACACACGCATACATAAATACACACACACATACTGACACACGCACCTACACACACACACACACACACACACACACACACACACACATCCACCTCCTCACTTTTCTCCAATCTCTCATCCAGCACCAGACTCCCCAGGCCTGTCCTACTGTCGTCCAGGCAACGCATCACATTCAGTCCAGTGAGCTTCTAACTTGTGTGTTTCACTTCTGATTCACAATCGGAGAAAAACTGAGCGGCAAGAAAGAGAGAGGGGCAGAAAAGGGTGAGGGAAAGCGAGAGAAAAGGGAGGAGTGAGAGGAGGGTGGCATGCAAACGAAGCTGCTCATCCAGAACAGGCACAAAGTCCTGAGTACCAGGCAGAGAGCCAGGTCTGCTCCTTTGAAACAGGATCTTTATAGAAATGAGCACAACTGTCAAATTGCTATAATTGGTTGCCTCTTAGATGAGTGTGACAGCTGCTGATGCTTTGCTCCAGGAGAATTTCAAGATAAAGAATTTGTTACTTTTTTTCTCGTGGGACATCATGTGGGTACACCCGCAGGATTGGTGGACTGGAAGAGTAAGCTGTTCATCAGCTTCATTTGTAGGGAGACAGTGTAATATTTGTAATTAGAAGCAAGGCAGATAATCATCATAGGGAATTATCGCACAGCTGCCAAAGATAAAAGTGCATGTCTAGACTTTAAATAACGTCGGCATTTGCTTAGTCTTCAAAGTCACACTCCTATCGGGCAAAAAAAAAAAGCCCTTCTCTCATCATGTGATGGTTTTTATCTCAATTTAAAATATTTCACAAATAGATTTAGCTGTGAAACGCGACGGGATGAAGGTTGTTTTTTCTGTTAAAACAAATGGACTGTGTTGGCAAGGTCAAACCAATCAGCAGTTAAGTACTCGAGAAGAAAGATTTTCAATCATGGAGTAAACACAGAAGCGCAATTCCCTCCATCCCAGCTGTGAGCACAAACGCTGACAGTACACACAAAGAAATGCGCACGTGCACAAGTATGTACAACAAGGAAACAGAAACATAACCGGCATCACACAGCTGTATGAATCACAGCCAGGCAGTGCGAGGACCCACTGATGGGGGGGCCCCTGCTGAGCTCTGGGGCCCCTTGTCTCCCTCTGTTTGCTTCTGATAACACTGCTGGAATTGTTCCTCAGTCGGCCCTCACATTAATCAAAAGCCCTGGGACAATACAATTGTTCAGTGGCCATTCACACAGTGGTGCTTTCACGGCCGCCGGCCTCATAAAAACATCCTCACCTCAACAGCAAATAATGTATATCATCAGCAGCTGCAGCACTGAAGTCCTGTTCCCAAATGAGCGACTGGCAAGTGCTGCCGCATAACTGAGGGTTTTTAATATCTTCTTTTACACTGCAGTTCCAACATCATACCAGGGTTAGATTGTAGAGGTTCCCAAAGATATCTTTTTGACTTATTACACATATCTCTTCCTAATTTACTGCCTTCTGTGTCACTCTTTTTCCGAGCATTTGTGAATATTGTCCCCAGAGATGGGTTTGAATGTTTTGTTTTTTTGTTTTTTTTTCTTTTGAAAGGTACTCAACTGACTTTCATTTGGCTGGTGATAAACTCAAATGTGCTGCTAAAAGAATAGAGAATAGTGTCATGAGAGTAAATTAAAATAAAAACCTAATTTTTGCCCTCCAGATCTTTTCAAACCTGTTCACATTAAATTCACATTTCACTGATGTATTACAATCGTTATCGCTTTCAATAGGAAAGCGGATTCCGTTGAAAATACATTATCCCAGGCAGTCAGGAAACGCAGCAATTTGTCATCTTAGTCTTCTTAACCTGTCGTAAAGCTCCTTGTCCCTGAAAGGAACACCCTTATAATTGGCCTCACATCATTTTTGAATGGATCTGACAGGGAGACAACATGCACGGTTTTCATCTCACATCTGGTGTGATTTTCCTGGTCGAGGCTGCATTGTAGTCCTTTCACAACCAAACAGCCATTACTGTACGTGAAAGAGTGCTTGATTCATGTTGGGCCCTCCAGGGGACCTCTGTACCCTTTAAAGTTTAGTGTGGATTCAGAATGAATGAATAAACCATAATGACAGCATGCCGGTGGGAACTAGGAACTGAAAGTGAACACCTGTCACTGTCAGCAGTCTGCAGCGCTCTGCCACCGAGCGGCTGATTCACAGAAGGTCACCTTGTGTCTGTAGGACCCGGGCAGAGGCCTGGCAGATGATAAGTCAGCACCGGACTATACTCCCACTGAGGATAGAGAGGGGGACACTTATCATAACTGACCCCTATCTGCTGTCAACTGGGGATTCATTTCTCATCTTTTGATGCTTGTATCACCCTCTCTGTCCTTTGTCGTCCCCTCTCTCTGTCCTGTCTCACCCCTTCTGGCTTTCTCACATTTACTACTATTTACCTCAGGAACTTTTTTTTTTTTTTTTTCACTTCATTTGCTGCTGAAACTGACTCTCAGGAGCTGTCTTGTGTATTTGCCTCAAACTTTCTTGCTCTGTTTCATTTTGCCTTCCTCTTTCCTGTTTTTCCGTTTTTTAAAATTGCTTTTGTCTGCCTCTCTCTAACATACAGGCCCTCTTCTCGTTTTGATCTCTACCGGTTCTTCTTCCTCCCTGTGTGTCTCTAGATGATAGGTTTTGCCTTTGTCTGTTTCTGTGAGTTTAGCTCCTTTTTTCTTCCCTTACTTGTATAAACTGTGCTACTCTCTCCATTTGCCTCATTATGTGCGTTTCTTTTTCCCCCTCATGTCTTTATGCATACGGTACTCTGAGCCTTTTGGGTTTGAGACTCTTGGGAGCGGTCGTGGTTATCCAATCCAACACATAAGACATGACAATAACATTATCTCCTGATCCAGTTTCTTCCTATCAGTTGGCTGCTTTTCTGCTATAAATGTGACAGTCAAAAGACAAGCGTAAATGTCAGTTTACTTTAGAAAATTACTGCAATCTGCAAGAGCTGGAGTCTGTTTATTTTCTCTGCAAATGCACATCGCCTGAAATGTGATTTTTTTTTTTAAAAATGTCCATAAACTGGAAGAAGGAGGATAGGATTGATTTCACTCCAGGTGTCAACAGTGATGAAATAGAAAGATTTTATTAAAATCAGAGGCCAAATTCCTCCAAACTACAGGCCATCAGCCCAGGGAGGCTTAGTGTATGTTTGCATTTGTATTATCAAAGTCACACTCCAACAGCTTAACACTGCTTCCAGGGTGTATCACAAAATGTCTGACTGTCTGTCCCGACGACACAGCTCGGTGGATTTACAGGAAATCTGTGATCCGAATCTCTCCATCAACTCAGTGAACCTTTCAAGGGCATCCACCAGCACAAGCACCCAAACACACAAGCATCCAACCATGTACAAGCAAAGGTCCACATGCATCCACAATAATATCACATTTAATTTGACTCTGAACAAACTGGGTCATCTTACAGTTGCATCTGACCTAATTCACCCTTATTCTGTTGTACTTACTTGAGCAGGGCTCCCTAAACGCTTCCGCCTCAATATCAAAAAGAGAAAATGTGTGAATGCCTCACAGGGATTCTAAGCCTACAAAAACATACCGTACTGTAAAAAGTAAAATTTGAATCAAGAGAAAGGTTTTTCTTTCATTCAACATTAAATTACATTCAATATAATTTAATTTGGTTCACTCAACCAATTTTTTTTTCATGTGTGACCTATTGAAGAAAAAAATGTAAATTGATTCAAGTTTTACTTTTTCCAGTGCATGAATTGCACAACATCGACATGTTTTTACTGACAGTGTTGAATAAATACAGCTGTTTGTACCGGATCAATACTGGAAACCTTATTCATTGTAATATGTGTGTTATTTCAAGGTAATTTATGGGATGATTTGTATTAAAATTAATAAAATACAACAAAATATAAATACTATATAAAAGTGTCTTTTTTAAAGGTATTTCAACTCAGCTAGCATTAGCAACCCATTTGTTTGCAAAGAAAGTTTAGCTTAAGGCTAAATTAAAAAAAAAAAAAAAAAAAAAACATACAAAAACAAAGTTATTTTAAAAACCTACATTTTTCAGTGATTTTGAGAAAAATATTTTCGTCTCAAAAAGTAGCTAATCTTTTATCCATCAGTACTATATATCAGACTCCATAAAAGAAAAAAAATATTTATGAGAAATAATTTGTGTTGTTTGGCTCATTCCAAGGGAAACCAAGGATAATATTAATATGCTTAAATCTACAATGTATTTTCTTTCAAAATGCTGGTGATTGAAGGTGGTATTTTTGCACAACAGTCAAACAAGTTCAGTTTCAGGTACAGACTGGGAAGGTAACGTCAACAACTGCTGCAACGCTAGCTAGAAAACAACAGATTACAATTCCAAAGCTAATATACAATAAGAACATTTTTGTTTGGTCTCTTCCCTTGAGTCCTGCTAAGATGATCTATACTGTTCTCATTCTGTGGCAGTTTTGTATCCGAAGTCTGCAAACCTAGGAAATACCTCTTTGTTGTATAGCATATAGACCTCTAGTGAATCTATTTTCTGTATTTCCCTACGACAGGTAAACATTAAATGATGTTAAAAACTGACAGGAAAGTCGACACGATGGGGGGAGACAAACAACATCCCCTCTGCTGCAGTGGAAGCAGCGGGGAACACCTGAACACAATTCATTCTTTTCGTGATAACCTCCGTGACCTCTGCTGCTGATGGGAAACAATGTGCTGAACTTTTTCATCAAGCTCTCGGGTGAGATTTTGTTACTGACTGATGTGCTACTGTCACTCGTCCTGTCTGTAAAAAGTGGCAGCTGACTCTGAAGTGCTGCTCCACTCAGTTTTAATAAATCATCCCCAGTCGGTCTATTCTCCTGCCTCCCTGTCTATCCCCCTGCCTCTCTCTAGCTTCATCCCTTTCACTTACTTATCTATGCCTGCCTTTCCCCTCCTCGCCACTCTCTCTATCTCTGCAAATCCACTCCTCCTTTACATTCCCCATTTTGCATGTCTGTCTTTATCTCTCCCAGCTGCCAATCTCCTCCTCCCTCTCCAACCATCTCTAACCACTTTAATACTTAGCTTCCTCTTCCTTCTCTTTCATTCCATCCTGGTGCTCTTTAGAAGCTCTTATCATTGCTAAGTTGCCAAAAAAGAGACACTTCCTCTGTCATCTCCCCTGAGAGTGCTGGTACATTAGTCTGTTCCAGAAGGCTCGGGGTCTGGCATAGTGCGGGGGCATTACATTCTCCAAAGCACCAGCAGAGGTACGGTAAAATTAACATACTCACACACTGTCATTACTTCCCTCAGTATGCATTCTTACCTTTTATACCCCATTTGCTCCATGTGTCCTCTATCCTTCCTTGTTTAATAGGCACCAAAACACTCAACAGATTTTGACCTTGTGAGTGTGAATGAATCTACAGCCACTGGATCAGGCCAAGGAATCGATTATGCTGCTGCATACTACATCCAGCCAATGAGCCTGATGCATATTGGCAATCCTTCATCGTACTGAGCAAAGCCAGACTTTATGAGGCCACGGCGTCCACTCTTTTGTCTGTGAATACGTTTAATGTGCCATAATTGATTATGAGCATCCAACTGTAGCATTATTTATTCCTTTGTCCATACCTACACTTCAGCACAAATGACTTCACATAAATAATACTCGATTATGCCAGACATAGTGTAATCAGTTACTGTGAGATGCAACTCTTTGTGATGCATTGCCCTTTTTCTCCCTTTCTGCTCTCTAATTTTAGTTAGTTTTATTCGGAGCATGACGTTGACTATATTTCACAATGGTTATCATCATCAAACTCCAGCCTTTTAACCTACTGGTGTGATATTTAGTGAAGGATGTTGCACCCTATAATGTAATCATTTCCTGAAAATGTAATAAAATTTGCACTCGACTCAATCAAAAATGCAATAAAACCCAATAATGTAATAAAATATCCTGACTGATATTGTAATAACATTTTTAATGATAATCCAATACCTTATTATATTATTATTATTATTATTTTTTTTTTTTTTTTACATTTTCAGGTGGGTACATTATCTGTCAAGTTTGACATTATCAGTTTTGGGAAAAGAAAAAAAAAAAGACCCACCTGAAAATGTAATATATCCCCAATAATGTAATAAGGTATTACATTTTCAGTAAGTATGTTATTACTATATCAGTCAGGATATTTTATTACATTATTGGAGAAGTTATTACATTATTGGGTTTTATTAAACTTTTGATTGAGTTAAGTGCAAATTTTAGTTCATTTTCAGGTGTTGTTACATTTTCAGGAAATTGTTACATTATAGGGTGCTACAAGGGAGCCTAACCATGCCATTTGCCACAAGCATACATGATGCATAAGAAAGTGACAAGACACCTGTAACAAGAGGACTTTGCTGCTCTTGGCTTCCTCTTACTCTTCCTTTTGCCAAATCCTGCTTCCTGTCTTCCTCTCCATCTCCCTGTTGTGAACTACATAAATACCTTGACTTGATATTGTTGCTGTTGGAGCATTACCATACCAACTAGGCCATCAGAGGGGAGGAGGAGGAGGGGGTTTAAACCTCAGCAGCAAGGGGATAGCTTTCTCTCTTTCTCAATCTGTAACTGCTGATTGCAGACACAAAGTGCGCTGGCGTGGAAAAGTATGCAGCACAGCAAATCCTTGTTAAGACCCAGCAATCTGTCTGATCTCAGACTGATCTGTCCTGCTCACCTCTCTGGATAGAAGACTCAAATGTTTCATTTAGCTAATTAGGTGTTTAACAGGGTTTGGCTATTGTTTATGCGGGGTTTGTGGTACAGATTCTTTATTTCATTCTGGGCAGCAGAGCAAAGGAGGCAAAAGTGAATAAATGGTAGATTGTGGCCGCCAGAGCCCCTCTTATTAATTTAGCCATCAAAGCTAAAATAACTCGGATCGTTTTGTAATCAGACAGTAAAAACCCCTAAAGCAAGAGGAAGAGGTGCTTTAAAATTGAAAAGATGCCCCACAGTGGTTCTGAGTAATTCTGCATAAGTCACAAAAAGATACACTCCAATTATAATGTGATATTTCAAAGTGATTTCCTAATGTAAGATCATGTCATGGAACTCTCCAGGAGGTAAATCACACAAGTATTTGGCGCTCCTGGGGGTTGTATGCTGGTAAATAAATATCACTGCGTTTGAGACCAAGGTGGTGTAAACAGAGGCAGCCAATATCAGCCCGCAGCATTCAACACACAACTTCTCTTCTGGTCCCGTCTGTAAACAGTTCGGGCAGGGGAAGATTGAAAACAGCAAGCATCCGCACCCGGATTTACATTCCAATCAAGTGACACCCCTGTCAGAAAATGGCTTCATTTTCTTCACTCTAAAGCAAACACACTCGTGCACACACTTCATTATTACGAAGGCACACACATACTAAACGAGTACACCCCAATGTACACAAACACATCCACTCGCCCCGCCGTCCTCCCACCTCCCATCTCTCCTTCACATGCTAGCACACAGCAAATTCTGGCCAAGTGTGAGTTGCTGTAACAATGCAAGGTGAATGGTCAACTCTGTTAGTGCAAGGTACTGTGCTGCTGCTGCGGCTGTGTGCTCTTCTCTTGTTATTGAGATGCAGACAAAGACAAGGGTTATCTCATGTCACTCTCCAACCTCTTCATCTATGCTTTACTTCAGAACCTGTGGGAAGATGAGGAGGCATTTAAAGCGGCTTAGACAGTGCACTCCTTCCCCGCACCTTCCTGCCTCGCCCAGAGGTACATCACCATTGACCTTGTCAGAAACTATTGCTTCACCATGATATTTGCTCCCTGGGAAACTCAGAAGGGCCGCTTCATTTGATGCAAGACAAGGCTCATTAAAAAACCATTTGCAGTGAGTGTGTAGTTTTAAAAGAACAATAGTCCTCGATGGTGCTAACTTTTTCTAAATGTCACAGTGCAAATGTCACCAGGGAGTTGTTCTCTTGTGGCTTAAAGTATGTACTTACAAAAAACCTGAGACGAGTATTGAATCTGTGATGGGAACAGTGGTTGACAGCTGATATTAGGTTTCTCAAGTGGAATAGTAGATCAATAGTTAATATGTTTTCTGTTTATTTGTTTCATAGCTAGTATGATTCACTGTGAAGTTTGATTCAGATTCATTTATTTAGAAATTTGTTACGTTGGTTCAGATGTTCAGCTCAACTGTTATCAAGTATTTAATAAAGTCAAAGTTAGCTCCTTTCAGGCATGCGTACGATGTTTTCAGTGTCTACTTTCTGAAGCGTAGATAACTTTGGTTGATTAATGGGCTGGCCCCTTTTTGTGCTCCAGACTCTCACTATTGTGTCTCCTATTGAAAATCCACTATCACTTAAGATGAAGTTGAATCCCAGTTCAGATGTCAGGAAAAACAAACAAAAAACACAGCTGACATTTTTCTCAAAAGTACTTTATTAACTTTAAGTCTCCTCTAAATGACAAGCTCACTGTAGAGCGACGAGTGCAGTCAGTAGTACTGCAGTTGATGGTGTCCAGCTTCATCCATCCGTCCCGGGAGCTTCAGAGAGAGGCAGACAGGCAGCTCCACTGGCTGCAACACAAGACACGAGCGGGTTGGAGAGGCAGGACCCATGTCCTGTGTTGCAGCCCCTGGCTCAGCCGACAGGTCACCTTCAGCTTGGGCCGCCAACAGCTGATCCACTGTGAAGAGGAAGACAGGGAGACACACAGAGGAAGGAAATGAGAGAGGGAGGGGAGGGGGGGAGAAAGAGAGATAAAGTCAATTACAATAGATTCTGTGTGAGAGAAAGAGGGAGCAGATGTGAGAAAATGAGAGGGAGAGAGTGACAGAGTGGTGGGACAGGAGAATGAGACAGGGAGCGGAGAGGAAAATGAACGAGAAGGGCAATAGAAAGAAGGGAAATACTAATGGAGAGCGAAGGAGAGCAGGAGTGCCAAAAGGGCGATGCTCATCCACAGACACCGCATTCATCACCTGACCAATGAAAAAAGCCTTTTTCACCTTGTGATACGGGGGTTGGCTAGCTACATCTCATATCCACCCTGCTCGACACCCAGAGAAAAACGCTGCTCTGGCCCAAATTGCCTGACTAGAAGGTTAATGACTACTCGTGCCACGGGTCCACAGAAAAAGATCTGTCTGCAGTGTCCTTATATAGACGGCCTGCGGTGGAATTGGAGCATGTCATTGGAAATAAATACAATCATTATCATAGTTGTACAAGGCACATAGAAAAGGAATAAGAGCTGTTTGCCATAGAAATTACAAATGTGTCATGGTAAACTGGTGTTTATGCAGTCTGCTGGTCTCGTGGGGACGCAGTTTGTCATCAAAGATGTAGAAAGCGTGCAATCAATTCTCAAAGCAGCTCCATGCCTCTGTTACCCTCTCTTGTTTTTTTCTCATGTCTCTTAGGGAGTCTGCCATGTATCGCCATTAAAAGGTCATAGCTGAGTGAACTCTAAACTGCATGTATCACAAACAAAGGTCTGAAAATGTCACAGCTTTACAGACATGTCCTTGTATCTGTAGAAAGAACATCAGCAGACGACGCAACTAAAATAATCAGCACCCCTTTACTTCGGTGACATTTACCCCATGTTGTTTTCTTTAAATATAGTGTGTCTCTGTCAGGCTCCATTTCCAGTCATTTCACTCACGCTTACATCAGCCTGCCTGTTTTACCAGACTTTTTTTTTTGATGTGGTGCGGTTTTAACAATTGCATGTACCTTTCTCTTGCCTAGCTCCTTGTATGAAATTGGGTCCAACCTAGTTTTGAGACCACAGGGATATGAACTCAGAGGACAAATGAAAGGAGCTGAAGGACAAAGCAAGAAGGAAAAAAAAAAGAAAGAAAGAAAGGAGAGCCACAGGCAAAATTCATTTCTGTTAACCCCTTTTTACCAAATTTGACTAAAAAAAGATTCTTGGGGGAAAAAAAACTCCAATAAAGTTGAGATTTTAAATAGGTTTTAGGTCAGAGTGAAGCCTTTGGAAGTTTTAAAGGTAACACGATCAGGAAGAATTGGAGTGATTTTTTTTATCAAAGGAGAGAGAAAAAGTCTGCCTGACGCTTAGGTATGATCCTTTGAAGTGCGGTGTCAGGATTGGAGAAGCTGATGTACCGCATCAAATTCAGAAGATATTACCAGGCGTTTGTTACTTTTGTGATGGAAGTCAAACGTGCATCTCTGCCTCCATTTAGGACATTAAACAGTGACAGTGACTAATAATGGATGGCATACGAATGAAACTGCTCAAGGCAACTCGGCTGCAGCGAAAAAGAGGCCACCCAGATTCTACATTTAATCGTTTACGTGAATTGCCTTTCATTAGCGAAGTAACAATGGGTTTTGACAGAAGTGAAATGACTTTTGCAGGCAAAATGCTGCAGACACAGTGCGCAATTAACGGGACTCATAATTGAAGTATTGATGTTGAGTAATAAGACCCACTTATTTGTGATAATCAGTGACAATGATCACATTGACTGAAATGGATATGTGCTTTGCATGCCTGTACCGAATCCTTATCATTTGAAAAGATCCCTCCCTTTTGACAGATTCTCACAATAGACCGCTCAACAATGGTGCATTGTGTCAGCTGTAACAACGGTGTGGCTCCACTGATCGGTGTGATATAGAGGCGGACTTTCGATTTGGAAGATAATCATACCTAGATGGACCTCTGGAAGAAAAATCATGTGATTTTCTGCACTCGAGAAAAGAGTTTAAAGGAACAAATGGAAACATGCGTCACAGATTTACTAGTGTCTCCATTTTGCTTCATGTCCACCTGTAGTTTATATCATGTGCATTGGTAGGACTTGAAAATACCCCAATGCCCAGGTCTAATGACGTCCAAGGTTTATATCAACCAGTAAGGTCAGCAGTTTTTTATACTAAAGCGAAACCATCTATGGAAACTATCCATGACAACAGCAAAACACCACATGCACACATTTATGTGCATGTATACTCACACCATAAATGGTATAAGACAAGCCCTGATGATCCTCCAGAAGGGAAGCCAAAACATCTTAGTGTCCCCCTTGTGGCTGGATGCAGTATAGCTCCTCAACCCCACCCTTTTTGTGTTCCTCTATCAGACGTTAGTTAAACTAAAAAGATTATTACCTCTGTCAAGGAAGTTATGTGTTTGCCAGGGTTTGTTTGTTTGTTTATTTGTTTGTTTGTTTGTTAGCAATATAACTCAAAAAAGTTATGGATGAATTTTGATGAAATTTTCAGGATATGGGTCCCTCCTCCCTTCCTTGTCCCTCTGGGTCAAGGAAGAGATGATTAAATTTTGGAGGCGATCCGGATCACCGTCTGGATCCAGGAATTTTTTTAAAAGGATTCTTTATCATTGTGAGATAGGGCATGGCGGCACAGAGTTGCATATGAAGTCATTCAGCGCCATCTAGTGGAGGAAAGTACAAACACTACCTT
>JAQQZY010000003.1:7468303-7478533 GCA_030068375.1 Ostorhinchus rueppellii | reverse complement strand
GAGTTATGTTGCTAACAAACAAACAAACAAACCCACAGACCCTGGCAAAAACATAACCTCCTTGGTGGAGGTAAAAAAAAAAAAATTTTTAAAAAGTACAAACACTACCTTGGCGGAGGTCTGCGCTCTCCGAGTGTTTTTCTAGTTTTGGATGTTTTGGGTAGATTTCATGAGACTCATTTATGTTCATCTTTCTGATCATTTTGTTTTAGAGAGAGCCAAAGTCCCGCCCCTTCCAGGGGTGCCCTATGAGACCTTATTGTACTGTGTACTGTATTATTACAGTCGATGGCAAGAGATCAGTCAGTTTTTGCCCCCCTTAAAATTATGCCACCATTTACATATTTAATGTCAGTGTAAAAGATCATTTGCAAGTCAAGGAAGTTGCAGTTTGTGATGAAACTTTGACTGTGAAATTATCCAACTATGAAAACGTGTACAGAGAAAAAAACTCTATTCATGATCTGTTCATCTAGATATATGAGCATGGCCAGAGATGCTGGGATTTTTACCTCTATTAAAACTTTTTACCTCATTTTCAAAGATTAAGGTCAAATGTATTCAATTAACACCCCTTTTGTTAATGAGCAAATGTGATGAAAGGCACAAACAGTTAAACACTAGATGTTTTACTATCTTTGCCAAAAAAATCTGCATTCTTTGTTTTTAAAATTTTTTTTATTTAATGCATTCTTTGTTTGTAAAATGATCTTTGTTATTGATAAACATAAGTGTAAATGATGGCACGATTCAGATGGCATCTACTGTACATAAACACTCTTTGTCTCTCAGTATTGACTGTATTCCATGTTATTCTTGGGGCACAGTGGAAGGGGCGGGATTCCAGCTCTCTATTTTTCTTTGTGAAAATGTTTGATTGACTGTAATGACCAATCACAGTCCTGGATCTGACAGATAGGTCAGGGAGTAGACGTCATACCTCCATGTCACTACTGTCCACATGCACCATGACGCTAAACTGCATCACAAAGAAACCTGGCAGCTCCAGAACATTTGGACTTCATATTTACACAGTAGGTGGGAACAGCATCGTTGCTTCGGTCTTTATATCCGGTCTATGATTCAAATATGTGCATTAAATATGTTTTTGTTTTATTTTAAAACGGGAAAAAGAGCAGAATTTTTAAAAAGCATCTTTCATTATAACCTTAAAATTGTCGGATATTCGGCCAAACATTTACAGAAACCCAAGGTGACTTGTTTTGTATCTGTCAAACACAGCAGTGGAACGTTGCCACGATGTTTATTCCAAAATAACACGCAAAGAGGCTTATTTTGACTTCACCGTGAAAGCTGAGTACACTTCTAAAGCTTTTCAGGCCTTTTCAGGACATGTCTTTGAACTAACTCTATCATTATTATGAAAAGCACATAATGGAAGGTTTTACTGTTCCTTACTATCGCTCTCCTTGTTATTCTCCAGGGATACACAACCTTTTACATAGATCTTAGTTGGTTCCTTCGGCTGGGTCTCTTCCCTTGATGCCTTGTGAATGAGCCACTGTTCTCCATCGGGCTGTGGATGCTGGGATCATCCTGATCCAAACAAACCCTGTTTGTAAAACCAACATCTTTGTTCTCCTTAACCTGATTATGCATGGTGTACCAGCATGTGTGTGTCCTGACAGCACATGCTAGCCACTGCGTATACATCCTGTAAGGCCACATACATGTCAAACATCCTCACAGAGACACAAACAAAGAAAGACTCTTAAGAATTCAGAGATCTCCAGCACAGCAAATCTTGCAACACATTAATAAAAAAAAAAGGAAAAAAATGTTCTGGTGCACTCTGCGTACTGTGATAAATGAAGAATAAGTAAGAAGGTCAAATAACCAGATCACCTCCTCTTAAGTTTTCATGTTCTTCAATTGAGAAGAAGGAACAGGAACCTTTTTGTTGAAAATTACGCTGAAGAAAAATGAACTCCCTCTGGCTGTACAATGTGCAGTTTTTGTAACAGCTGAGTGACTCAGCCCTCTTCACAAATACGGCACAAGGAAGGAGTAATCGCTTAATATGCTTTATAAAATCATATCTATCTACACTAGATGACTATGTTGAACAGTACTTTAAACCAATTAAAGCCTGGTGTCAAAGAATGAAAAAAGTGACAACTGAACAGAATACCTGACAAAGCATTCTCATGTGTAATGCAAAAACATCTTTGAACCTGCACAGTGCCCACAAACCTTTTTCCGACATATGCTGTGACCTTGGTCTTCTCTTACTATATATTCTTTGAATTAGATTATTCATTCACACTGTGAATGCTGCAGAGATAAATGCCAACAGTCCAGAAAGAAGATACTGAAGTCCTACAAGAACAGTCCCACACATTTGTACTCTGTGCACAAACATACATGTTTGTATTGAAGAGCAGACAGAAAGGCTGAATCATAAGCTCCCAGAGAACACTAAATATAAACAATTCTCAAGATAAGCCAATCTACACTGACAAGATGTTTACACAGAAAATACGCAAACAACTGAAACAAGTTATCAGGATGCAGCATAAAAACTGACTCACTGAATAACCATATCATGATTAATTATTAATTCAAGTGGATAATCAGGCTCCTTTCAGAGAATAAAACTGTTAATCCCATGAGTGTTATGGCCAGAGATTTGAGGAGTCGAGGGAGTTTTTCAAAAGAATGACCTCAGATAACAGCTGCAGCCAAATGCATATGCAATTCACATCAGTATGCAGGATGAAACTGATTGAAGTGGACCCTTGGTTTGTTATTGCCGTGCAATTCCAAGATGTCATCACAAAGATGTACAACACACACATGGGGGACTGTAATCACACACATGCATGCACTTAAGCACGCACATACAGTGGGCCGTACTGTACTGTGGAGCTTTCTCAGCACTATTGGAGTTGGTGTTGCGTTTCAGAAGTGATAGCTGGGCTCGATGGCAGGCGCTGGGATTGGCTTTTCCCTGCAGATGCTGACAGGACACTTTGGGATGTATCTGCACCCCTCCTGCCCCCCACCCCCCGGTGAGGTCCTGCATAGGTGAAAGAAGAAGAGCCCTTTTGGCACTAGAACTGTCTTTGCACAGCACAATGGAGACAGGTGTGGTCGGACATTATGAGGCTCACTGAGTAGTAGTGCATTAATACTGTCAAGCATCCAGGCTGCACCCTCTGTGGGAGTCTGAGGGTTTAGCACAGCACCAAGTTTGGGATTTTAAAGTCTCACGGGTAGAAGTGAGCCTACAAATTTGCACACACATGCATTTTAAAGCAGATTTTTTTTATTATTATTTGTAAGGATAATATGTGAATGTAACGTTCCTCAAACTTCCAGGATAAATTGAAGGTGGAAGTCATTTTACTGTTACTATTGTGTAGTAATTACACTACTTTATGCATGTATGTATAGTAATTATCATATTCTTAACCTAATTTTATCCTCTGTACAATGTACCATCAATATTGCCAAGTAATGCCAAATGGGTAAATTTTGTCATTTTGTAATTTAGTACTGGTGGTTATAATCAGCCTGATAGACTGTGTCATTTGAATTCATTTTCGAGACATAATCATGATTATCTTTAAATGCATCTCTTCTCACATGACGTCTTTCCATCAATTCCTGTTTGTTATGATGATGAATGCAACTCAAAACCATGGTTGTCCTTATCTAATATCCTCTCCACTGATCATATTGCAGCTCATATTATATGCTACAGGCCTGGGTGTCAAAATAATGATAACGATGATTACTGTGATAATTTTTATATTGATAATTATCACGATAAATGTCAAATCATTACTTCTTTTCAGTTTAAGGGCTGATTTTTGGTCATGAGTGAAACAAACCAACAAACCACAGAGTTACTTATTTGAAACCCTTCTTTATAGTCAGAACATTTTAGAATTCTTGTGGTTGAATGTCCAGAACCATTAAAATGACCAAATGCTTGCTCAATGTCAAACTATACAGGAGTGAAATGAGAACAGCAAAATCCTGAAAGGTGTTTTATTTGACAATACAACAATAAAAAATGACAACATTTCACAAGGGAACAACAAAAAAACCTATAATCGTAAATCATGATGATTATGGTGATATAAACTTACATCACCATAATCATAGCCACTGATGTCATCATATCGTATAAAGTTAATGTTGTGGGATGATATCATATTCTAGCATAGTAATTGCCATTGTCATTCCACTAGGTTACCACAATATGAATTTTTTTATCTAATATTGTGATATAATTTTTAGATTATATGATACATTTCCTGAGAGGTCAGTGACTGTGATTGTCACAATCTAATTTTATATCATAATATTTAGAAGAAATGTTTGCCTTTACATTTTTTTTAATTTAGACTAGTTTGACTTGTTACTTTTTTCACTCGTTCTTTGACATTTAAGAAATATGTCACTCTATTGAACATTCTGACTACAAAAACCAAAGGTTAAAGATGCAATAAACTATCGACTTTCTTACACTGTCATTTAGGACAAAAAAATAGGATTTAAACTAAAAAAAAATTAACGATTTGGCATTTATTCTGTAAGACATCAGCTGATATGATGATGATGATGATGATGATGATGATGATGATGATTATGTATCACCCAGCCCTTTTGCAGGATACCTGTGATTTAAAGGCTTGTGGTTTGCTGTGCCCTGAGGGAATATTCATTTCCAACTGTGCAGATCACTGAAGAAGTGTTCTACAAATTTTTGCTCATTCATGGTCCATTTTTGCTCATTATATTATCAGTGTTCATTTGTACTAATTTAAGGATGGAGCTTACCTTTCGGTTTCTCTCTTTCTTTCTTTTTTATTTTTATTTCGGGAGCATGTCAATGAGACGGGATGAAGGATGTGGTCTCACTGGGTGAAGCAGCTCACCTTCTCCACCTGCCTGCGTGCATCTGTCTGTCGGACTCACGCACGCAACTGCAAGTCTATGTAGTCCTGGTAGTGAGGGGGAAAATCCGTTTATCCGGGCTGCACTTAACGCGAAGCTGCAACGCTTGGGTGTTTCAGTGTGTGTGTGTGTGTGTGTGTGTGTGTGTGTGTGTGTGTGTGTGTGTGTGTGCGCGTGTGTGTGCGTGTGTGTGAGCGCCTGGCTGACAGCGTCTGATAAAGTAAAGATTTACTCGCGGACAGAGTGAGGAGCAATCCCTCACACTTTAGCTTACTCCATCAGTTTCTGTACGGTCTATACTGGTCCTGTGATTTAATATCTCTTCAGTGCCTGGTGGCAGCCCCTCCTCCATCCCTCCATCAACTCGCACGCGCACGCGCATACACGCGCGCACTGGCACGCACGCGTCACCTGTACCGAGGCGGGAGGGACGCAAATTTAGACCTATTATAACCAACGGATCTGCAAACAACAAAACCACATGAATGAGGAAAAACATCACTAAAGTACATATTGGTAGATATCATTATAATGTCCAAAAAAAGATACATCAAAGTATATAATGACAGCTTTTCAATTAAAAGAGCCTGCGCCCAATAGGCTGGAACTTCAGATTTTTCTTAATTACTGTAACAAAATGCTTCTGTTTGGCACTGTCATAAAATGCACTTAAACCTAATTGTCCTTAGCAATAAAATGTCAGCGCTTGTCATGAATGAAGGTGACTATAACTTACCATCAAACCGGGTGGATGTTCCGGGAAACCATGCGCGTAACGACGCCGAACGCCGGAGCTGTGCAGGTTTGTGGCCGCTGGTGCTCCCACACGTGTCCAACAGCAACCTCTTTGTAAGTTCTTTCTCATCATGCCACGTTTCTATTCCACCCGGCGTGTGTGTTGGCTCTTTTATTGTGATATCCACCGCACCCCAGTGGGTACGGGCTACCCATCAGTGCGCACTCAGTAGCTGACTCTTCCTTCCTTCGCGCTGCTGCTGCTGCTTCCAAATATCCAGTTTCAGATTGGAGCTCTCTCTCTCTCTCTCTCTCTCTCTCTCTCTCTCTCTCTCTCTCTCTCTCTCCAAGCAAAATCTGTTCTCTTAACCCTGATGTAATAATTTCATTGGATAGTGGAGATTCTATGGTCTGGAGCACTACCACGAGTCCTTGAAGGCGTATATATGATGGATTTTTCTTCTTCTTCTTTTTGAAATGAACACAGGTTTATTAGTCCTCTGATGTGCACAGGATACAGCATTAATGATGTCAATATATCCCGATGTCGTCTAACATTGGTAATCTTTTCTGTCCAATAAGATGTAAGGACTGATGACATCAAAGGTATCTGTTTAGTGGACCTGAGGTGCATTTACGCTCCCCTGCCAAATTATCACCAAATCATCATCATCTTCTTATTGACATCAGAGAAATGTAGCCTTGAGGAGAGGATAATTTTACTTTAAAATATAAAACGAGAGTCTCACCAATGATTGAACGTTTTGGCTTCAGAATGGGACTTTTTAGCAGCCCACTTCTACTAACGACAATAGAATACGTAATGTACAATAGCAAGCTTTTTGAAAGTTTAATTCAAACTGCAAAATAAAAAATAATATATTTCACACATTACGTTTTGTTTCATTTTACTTCGAGTTAACACCTGAGTAGTACAGACGACGCATTACAATACATTTAACGCTAATACCGAACCTCTCGAGCCATACAGTACACCGTCGCTCCGCAGCGGTCGCGTTGCCTCAGTCTTCCATGATGCACTGCAAGTGACGTCATGACTCTGCGACCAAACGTGTTTCTTTATCATATTGTAGCAGCTACGGTTAACTATATCAGAAAGAACTGACTTTATCAAACTCCTGACCCAAAATAGCTCCTTAATTATATGTTACTGGACTCTGAGACTTTCAGGAGAAATTGTTTTTTTAGCTGTTTTGGTTCTTGTAGTGCCTCGAAGTTAGTTGAAATGAAGACTATCTGTGATGGAAAATCTGCAGAGTTCCTGGTCAACGCGTCCCTGCTGTATAAAGACAGATGTCCGGAGCTGGCACGATTCCTCATGTAAGAACAAGTTTTAGTATTTGCACCGTTTTTTGTTTTTCTTTTCATTGTTGGTCTTTTGTTGCTGTAATTATGGTACACGGACGCTAGGTGGGAGACATGGACCAGTGTTCACGGTTGAAACCAAATGACTACATAGTGTGGAGAAGCAACTTGTTTTTTGTTTCAAAGAATTTATTTATTATTCATCGATAGTACATATAAAAATAGCATATAACAAGAATATACAAAACACGAAACGTTCCAAGCCATGATAATCTTAAACTAATAATAAGACAAAACAAAAAACTGCAAGAATAAATTAAATTAAACATGTATAGACAAAATATAAATAAATTAAAGAGTAGAAAAGAAAATAGAAAAACCAACAATAGGTAAAGATACAGTTAGAAAAGAAAAGAAAAGAAAAATAATATTACAATATGAAGTAGGAGACCAGTTTGCTCAAGGTAATTGTAGTAAAACTGAAATACTGATAAACATTTTTTTAAATTAAATTTAATATGTTTTAGAGACTCAAAATAGATTTTCAATTCTAGTAAAAATAATTGAAATAGTGGGGATGCTTTGGATATCTTAGCTTTATGAATATGAAATTTGTGCAGAAGAAGGAAAAGGTTGACTATGTTAAAATTATGAGAAAAGTAGCCAAAAGTTATAATTTTTTTCATCAAGCTGATACTTAACTTTAGTTTTGATAAAAAGAAAATTTTCCAAGTGATACAAAACTGACATTTGAAAAATATGTACTGGACAAGCAACATACACCGCAACACTGTCAATGGAGTGATGGTGCGGACGTTTTGCTGAAACCTTTATGTGCTACGATAGTTCTCCTAAAGCAGACTCAAACTCATTTTCTTTCAGGGGCCCCATTCAGCCCAATTTGATATCAAGTGGACTGGACCAGTAAAATAATAGCATAATAACCTGTAAATAATGACAACTCCAAATTTTTCTCTTTGTTTTAATGCAAAAAACAAAACAAAGAAAACCAAAACATTGAATTATGAAAATACTTACTTTTATAAACTGTCCAAATAAAAAAGATTTGAATAACCTGGAAAAAATTGAATTTCTTAAGATAAATAAGTGTAAGTATAACAATATTATGCCTCAACTTATCATTTATACATGTTCATTATGGATTGGATCTACAAAGATACTAAACACTTAGCGACAGGTAGAAAATTGTTAAAACTATGCGTAATTTTCTAAAGACATAGTAGAGAGTACATTATATTCAAAAATGAAACTGATTTCATTTTTATTTTAGATTTAAAAGACGTTAATTCATGGTAATGGGGTGAGAATCCAAAACAGAGTGAGGTGTTTGTTCAGTGTGATGCACCATAATAATCATCAATGATTTTATTAAGATACAGATCAAATTATCAGTCTTTGGAGACACGTTTGATTACTACAGTCAATATACATCTGTCTCCTGTTTTTTTTTTTTTAAATAATGAATAATACTCAAAATCAATATAGTATTTGATTGTTATGAAATATAAGATTAGACACAGGCATATATTTTGAACATATTTATTTACACATTGCTATTTACATTCTGAATTTATGCTGTCTACATTCATTTACAACCTTTACTGCTCTTCATTTACACTGTATTCTCATATATTTTCTTATATATCCAGTTGTAATTCAGGTACAAATTAAGTAAACACAGTTTCAGAAAGTACAGATATATGTCTTTCATGCCGAGTAATCAAAGATATTGTTTTAAAGAAAAAAGAAATTGACCCTGGCGTTCACTTTCGCTTGGGCCAGGCCCTGAAGTAGCCTCCACCATTCATTTTGGTATAGCTTTTCAAAGATGGATGAATAGCAGATTTCACTTAATCCTTAGTTTTCACTTGAATAGTTCTTCTAATGGTGCTGATATGAGAATCTTAATGAAAGGATAAATTTCAATTTATTAGGACAAATGTGAAATAGGGAAAAAAAAATCGATCAGTATTTGAATGAATGCAGGCTGCTCCTCTACTTAAACTCTTTATGTTTAATGTGTGAATGGACTATTTAACTGGAGTGGAGTGCTTTTGTGGTGCTTTACTGCATTAATCAAGTGAAAATGGAGTTTGTTGGTGACTACCCTTGTTATAAAAGAAGCTGCTGTCTTTTATGGTGTTGTACACTTAACATCTGCATCACTGTTGTGGTTGATGAAGCCAAAACCTTCGATGATGGAATTTAATGGGGCGGCATCAGACAGTAATTAATGGGATATATTTGGTCATTTTGCATACTATTGTGACACATAAACATAGTACCTGAGGGGAGACACTCAGCTGGAACTAATGTCATAGTTCAGATCCTCTCACTACTGTTTAACTACATTTTTGTATTATTACTATCAAAACATCAGGATAGTGTTCAACAATGAGCAGATTGAACACATTGGTCTTTAATGTCAAGGAATTGTGTGACAATCTATGGCCTGTGTGTTTTTATAGAAATACTACAATGATAATAGTCAAATAGCATGTAGAAATGTACTGTTTCTAATCAAATACTATCCCCATGAACCCCATGACCTGAGTTGCAACCACATCACCTGAGCCTCCTGTTTGTAAGTTTCATTCATCACTGTCTTTGTGTCGAAGAATTCACAATATATATATATATATATATATATATATATATAGTGATACAAAACATACTCAGGAGGATATAATAGATGTGTGGTGCTGATGTAAATGGTCAAACTAATTAGTCATGTTTACTCTTGTTGTGGCAACGATTGCAAGACACTGTCGACACAGAACAAGTGTTTCAGTATCATCCTTTTTGTTGCTGAAACAATTCCAGATAACTGACATTGCTTTTCTTTTTGGCATGAAGTCTTCGTTTTTGGTGATTTTCTCTTGTTTGTTGCTCATTTTTCAATGTTGTTACCAGTGACTCACTCCAAACTGATTAAGAAAGATTGTGATCAGTGGATCGCTGCATGTAGTGTGTGTCAGGTACCCTTGAAATTAGATGAGAACACCTTGAGTTCATTTGCCTCCTACATTGCAGGACTTGTGATGTTACTATTGGTCACACACACACTATATTGCTAAAAGTATTCACTCACCTGCCTTGACTCACATATATGAACTTAAGTGCCATCCCATTCTTAATCAATAGGTTTAATATGACGTTGGTCCACCCTTTGCAGCTCTAACAGGTTCAACTCTTCTGGGGAGGCTTTCCACAAGGTTT
>JAQQZY010000003.1:7434789-7448643 GCA_030068375.1 Ostorhinchus rueppellii | reverse complement strand
TCCCTCTACAGAGGATCAGTTGTTTATGACAGAGTGGGTGTTCATCTCAGCTAAAACCATCTTTGTTTTGCACCGGAAAAAGCTAGACGAAGCTAAGTCTTTTTACTGATTGTCAAAGGCTGTCAATGATTGTCCTGTTTTTGACTTCAAGACCACTTCATAAAGACAAGAAAAGGAAATCCTGTGTACGAAATTCAGCTTGAATGGTTTGCTAGTTGTACAGCAGCACAGAATCACATGATGTGAGTGCAGCACAGTAGTGAGATCGTCTGGAGCCAAAATCGTAATCGTAATTAAAATTTGATTAATTGAGCAACCCTAATTTTTGTGGTGCTGAAAACAGTGGTCAATGTTTATATTCATGCTTTGTAACTTAACAAAAATATTTTCCAATATTTATATATTTTGTTTCACTTAAAAAACTTGTATAAATCCAGAAAAAAATAACCTGATAACCTGCAAGCAATGTAATGGTTTTTAGAAAGCAAAATTGCGATGTTGATACAAGCACTCATTGATTTTTTTTGAGAATAATTTCTTAAAATTCTGCTAGAAACAAATGTCAGGACCCTGCTTTGAAAATGCATTAAGTGAAGGTTCTGAATTCAAACCCTGCGTTTAAACTAACATCAGCTCTGTTGAGGAGTCAGAGTTCAGCAGCTGCTACAGAAGAAGTGAGAGGAGAATTTCCCAGCAGAGTTTGGAAACCTATCTTGTCGTTATTTGTTATTAACTTAACAAGCCATACGATGCCTCTCAATATATCGTTTGTGACTGTTGTTGCTATTTAGATAGATGAAGTCATTTGTATTCCTTCCACAGAAAACGCCTGGTTTCATTACGGTGCTGCACTCATCATTACACCCTTTGCTGTGGTTCCATTAAGCTAAACTGTTAAGAGTACTAATGTTGCCAAACAGTGCTTTGTCAACACTCACTCTGTCTGTCTTCTTAATGGATTGCACCAGCCAGGGACTATAGAGAAAGCTTATTTTGGCCAGGACACACTCACTCCAGTGACAAGCCCATTTGGATGAGGAAACTAGCGGCAGAGCACATGGCAATAGGGTCATTTTCCCACTGCATTAGCGCGCAGTGATAGAAGAGAACCGGTGAAGAGGCCCTCTGGTGACGTGACATCAGTTTAATGAAGAGCATATCTAGTGGAAATGCTGCCGCCTCATTAAAATCTGGTTGGGGTCATTTAGCAAGTAGGTATTCATCAGGCAGGCCACTTTGAACTTACTCTCCACTATATATCTGTTGACTCTGAGGGCAAAGAGAAGAGCAGAGATAGAGAAGGGGGGCAGAAATAAATAAGGCTGCGAGATGTGGAGCAGAATATCAAGAGGAGGACTAAAAAAGCAAGAGTGCAAAAGTCAGATGGATAATAACTGTGAGCTAAAAAGCCAAGAGTTGTAAGAGAAACACGGAAGAAATCACATTACATATTATGCTAGCTCAACTTCTGTTAAAATATTCATGTGCATAAGATAGAAATGCATGCATATTAGTGTGTATTTGTGCAAAAAACATATATTTATAACCTCTTGAATGAGTTCAGTCATACATAAAATGTATTGTGTATTTTTATTTGCAGTCTGTGGAATCGATGTATCTTCTGCTCGATAAATACTACCTGTGAAGTGGTGATGTATTTTTGACAGTAGAGTCACACTGGTGAATTCATATTTATGATGGAGAAAGTGCAGTCATAAATTAGCATTTTGTTTCTGTAATTCTTGATGTCAAAACTTTTTCAGATTAAATACACACAATACATGTTATATATAATTGAACTCATTCAAGTACAAATATTTCTTTTTGCATAACTATAGGGTAATATGCACGCGTATCTGTCTTATGCACACAAATATTTTGACAGCTTTCCATATGTGGACGTCACTGTGGGAAAAAACCCAAATATCTCATACAAATTTATTTGATTCGTTCATTCATTCATTGAACCCGCTTTATCCTCACTAGTGTCCCGGGGGTCGCTGGAGCCTATCCAGGCTACTTATGGGTGAAGGCGAGGTACACCCTGGACACGTCATCAGTTCATTGCAGGGCTGACATATAGAGACAAACAATCATTCTTGTCACTTTTCCATTGACCCTCAAATATTGCAAATATAACTTGTGCATAAAAATGTATCTAATGGAAAAACAACAATTTTGCCAAAACTCTCGTTTTTTGATGAAAAGTTTTTGTGCTGGCAAGAGGTGGTTTTTCAGGTGTTTTGAAATTGGTATATAACACAAAACTGCAATGGAAAGACCTTTTTTTGCAAGTAGAGTCATGGGAATAACAAAAAAAAAACCTTGACGTGGACAAATGTTACAAGTGAAGAACAGTTTTTAAAAGAAAAATGGTGCGTATGTGTGGACACACCAGGAAACTGACTAATTTTGAATTTAGTGAAGAATAGAGGGGTAATATATAATAATAATAATAATAATAATAATAATAATAATAATAATAATAATAATAATAATAATAATTATTATTATTATTATTATCATTATTATTATTATTATTATTATTATTATTATGAATATATCTGTAAATCAGCATCATATTTACGTACATTACCATGTTTATGGAATGACTTATCGTGTCATCTTGTGATAATAAATAAACAAAGCATCGCATTTGTGATTTTAATGGAAAAAAGTGACATTATGCAAAAAGTGACTTATCACATTGACACCAATGGGTAATTTAGATTAACTGATTAACGTATCAGTGCATGTCTTTGGATGGTGGGAGGAAGACAGAGTACCCGGAGAGAACCCACACAGACACAGGGAGAACATGCAAACTCCACACAGAAAGGTCCCACTGTCGACTGGTGTTGGAATCAAACTTAGGATCTTCTTGCTGTGAGGCATGGGTGCTATCCACTGCACCACCCTGTCGCCCTGATTTTATTTTATTTTATTGTATTTTATTTTATTTTATTTTATTTTATTTTATTTTATTCGGTAAAGTCCCATTATGATCTGCTATGATCTGTTTTACAAAGGCGACCTGGCCAAAAGGTCAGCAGCACACATCATAATGAAAAATATGGTAAAAGATTGGTGTAAACAATGAATTAAAAAAAAAAACAAAACAGGCAATAATTTAGTAATAACACAAAGTAATAAAAAGAGTTTGACAATATTTTTAAAGTGCAATGTAATTTAGGTCAGCAGTAATTGATAAATTTGGTAAAAGGTCATCAAACAACTTAAAACCATAGGCACTGTCCAAAGGATTCTCCATGTCTAGTCAGTAAAACAGTACGATAAGCTCGTAGTGAAATGAGTTGTGGTATTTTCAGCTCCAATTTAAGAATATTACAGGCAGAGGGGGCGGCAAAACTGAAAGCTCACTTTCCCATTTCAGTTTGAACTCTGGGAACATTCAGATAAATACCACGTGTCTGTAGGGCATAATGGTTCTTGGAAGAAAAGATAAATATGACAGAACCAACCCGAGAAGAGCCTTATAGAAAACCAAGACAATATACAACACATACCATAATTAACAACTTCTAAAATGTGCTCCATAATGACTTTTAAAGTAATGCCTTCGGGAAAGAAATTTAAAAAAACTCCAGCAAAATAAACAAAAGAACATTTGGCTTCATTAAAATTTAAATTAAAATGGATAAACAGTGTGTTAAAGAGAGAAAGGAAGCACACTGACTTATAAAATACACAGCCATGTCCACAAAGTTGGGGGCATTGCTTTAAAAACTAAAATATGTGATTTGTTAATTTGCTTTTGCTTTTATTTAACTTACAAATGAACATTTATTTTGGTTCGTAGTTTTATTATATTATATTCGTTTCACTTTTTTTTTTAACTTTATTTTTATTGTTTTGATACAAGACACAGAACAAACAAAAACCGAAATGGTCACAGGTACATTCAGACATTTGCATACTGTTTACTGTCCCCAGATTGAATGAAAAAGTCCCATTTTTTTTCCAGTTCTTTACACCTTTGTGTGAGTTTCATTAGTTTTTGATCTTGTGTTGATGATGGGAGAGTCAAATCTCCATCACATCCAGTAGATTCTCAATGGGGTTCAGGTCTGGACTCTGTGGAGGGGAATCCATGTGTAGAAATGATGCCTCGTGCTTTTGAACCACGTGTGTCGTCAGGATAAAATCTGGTCATTCAGTATATTCAGGTTGCGCTGACCTCATTTTATGAACACGTATCGCCAAGTGAACCAACCCCAGATCATAAAACCTCCCCAATGGGCTTGTGCTGTAGGCAGTAGGCATGATGGGTAATCAGTTCATCTGCCTCTCTTCTCACCGTGATGCGTCCATCACTCCTGAACAGGGCCAGTCTGGACTCATCAAACTACCTTTTTCCATCGAAACACAGGCCGATCTATATGCTCTATATCAAACTGATGGTGGTTTAAGGAATGAGGAAGAACCTGTTAAAGAAGTTGTTGCAAAAGAAACGTATTAATATCTGCTATAATTATTCAATGGAAGGATCTGAACAGTTTGCTCTGTTAAATTCTGGTGGGGACCTGTGGGCAGTGTTTAAATATCCAATCCACTTTATTTCTATAGCACATTTAAGCCCTTAATGCCTGAATCGATTTCCAATTCCAAAAATTTTTGACTTGCATTTTTTTTTTTTAAAGTAAATAGTATTTTGGTTGAGTTTTGGAGTGTGTGTGTGTGTGTGTGTGTGTGTGTGTGTGGGGGGGGGGGGGGTTGATGCGAATTTGCGTCAATAGGCATCAAGGGATTAAACAACAAGAATGTTTCCAAAGTGCTGCACATCATAAAAACAATAAAACAAGTAAGACAAAAAAATAAAAAACAAATAGTTAAAAGTACTAAAAATCAATAAAATAAATAAATAAATACATGAAATAAAATAACACAGAGGACCACACAACTCATGCGGTGTTAAAAGCCAGAGAATAAAAGTGGCTCTTAAGACGAGACTTTAAACACTCCACCGTGGGCGCTGTTTGGACATGGGGGGCAGGGTGTTCCAGACTCTGGGGCCGCCCACAGAGAAAGCCCGGTCCCCCCTGGTTTTAAGTCTGGTCCTTGGCACCGTGAGCTGGTGCAGGCCCTCGGACCTCAGTACGTGCGCCAGGGTATAAATAAACACATTTATATTTTGATCCTCTGCAACATTCAGAAAATTAAGTCTCCAGGCTAAGAGTTATATTTATTCATGTACACCACTACTTCTCAAAAAACCTGCACCAACACAGATTTTGTGTGCGACTCTCCTCAGTAACTAGTGACGACAAACATAAGTATGTAGTGTGTCACACATAGGAATGCATTTTAAACCTACCAGTCTCTGTGCATGTCTCCTGTTTCTCATTTGTCAGTGGTGTTTTGGTCATAAAGGTGAACGTGAACGCTCATTCATCACGTGAGTTCCTCGCAAACTAACACCCCCTTGGGTATTTTTACCCTCTGTTTTCATGGTCACTCGCCTGCCACACACAGGGGGTTTAATGGACCTCCTGCTGTATGCAAAATGACTCCCACCTGTGCTCAGCAAAAGGGTGATAGCGAGATGATACCCTTAAGATGCAGAGTGGTAGAGCGGTGAGATAAAAGGAGGAATGCTCACCGCTTCCCTGTCTGTCCCTGTCCGGCTACACGCCGATGACCGAACTATAACAACCCTGACAGTGACAGGAGCTCAGCACGAGAGCCTGACCCAGGAGATTAGCATCCACTCATCTCCTCTTTAAACATAGAAAATTGGGTTTGGCAGTAAAACATCACAAGTAATGTTTTTGTATATTTAATATATACAAACTTTTTTTTTTCAGCTATATTAACTTTTTATTTTTAATTCAAGTTTTTATTGAACTTTTTTTTTGTCTGCATTTATTCTCATAGTTTAACACCACAAACAGGGTGTACACTTTTAATGAGACCGATGCATATTTTATTCTTGCAGCCACATATTTTACTATTTAGTGCGTGACCATCACCAGCCCTCCCTGGAAGCTAAGTTGTCATTCTTTATTAGATTTTCTATTGAACTTTTCTAAGGCTTGGTCTATGGCAAACTTAATATGTTTCTCCATACAGGAACAGGTAGTATATAATTAACAATTAACTCTGGAAACAGACTCAACATATTTTTTGTCTCACAAACATAAAAGATAAAAGACAGGCAGCAAATAGTTAGTGTAGTTTTATTTCGAACACATAGAATCAAACAGCAAAGAGCCATACAACATGATCAAACTAAATTTTCTGCGCTCGAAAAGGAGTAGGAAGAAGTATGACTAATAGACTCCTCCCTCTTTTTACAAACTAATAATTAAGTTAATTCTGCTTCCTTTGCTTTGTTAACACACATTTGTTTCTACATATATTTATAATAACACAAAAAACATCTGTACGTACAAACCATTCACATACACTTTTTCAGTTCCCTCACACACAATGAGATTTACAGAATCAATTATATGAACCATATTATTTATATACAGTTTAAATATTTACTACGAATACAATAAATCATAATTACAATAATAATAATATCTCCTAATCATAATGAATACATTTCAATACTACTTCAATACTTTCATTTTATGCATATTTCTATGTTATTACTAGATCTACACTTATTCAGATAATGTTCTATATTTTTGTTGTTATAGTGGATTTATACTTCCTTTTAAATGCACATATTGAAGAAGACATTTTCAAATTTTTATTCAGACTATTCCACAAATGTACCCCTCAAACAAAGATACACTGGCTTTTTATGTTTGTTCTACACCTAATTTTCTTGTAGATTTCAGTTCCCCTTTAATGATAATGACTGTGCCTGGGCTCAAACATCTCCTGGAGAAAGCAGGGGAGCATCTGATCATGGGCTTTATACATTATGAGAAGAGTATTAAGATCAACAAGACTGTGTAGTTTTAGAGCTTTTAATTTGATAAACAGGGGATTTGTTGGGGCTAAGCACTGTGCTTGATTGAAAATTCAAATGACCTTTTTTTGAACTCATAATATAGAATTAATATTTGATTTTAAAATGATTACCCCATATCGCTACGCAATAGTTGTGATATGGTAAGACAAGAGAACTGTATAATATATGGAGAGATTTCTGATTTAGAACTCTCTCCATATATTATAAATACAGAAGAAGGTGGATGCTTAATAATATCAACTAATATGCATCTTTATACACACACACACACACACACACACACACACACACACACACACACACATCTATACACAGAACTCATACATTCATACCTTTATAATCCTAAAACCTGTCCCAAAGGGTCACCCCCTCCCCTCTGTCATCATTTAATCTACTAAACATACATTCATAGGACAGAATTTCAGTCATGGCACAGGCACATTCTTTCATCTGTGGAGTTTCTGATGCCTTCCAATGACTTAAAATGACTCGACAAGCTGTTGTTGTTCCCACTGAAATTAGTTTTGAGTAACTGAGATTTATCCCCCACTAAGCAGCGCTCTGGATTTGAGGAGATTTCAGCAAAACTAGCTTGAAAATTTGCTTAGCAGGATTAGGTCTCAGTACCTCGAAGCCATAATATGGTTTCATTGGTTTGTCTTTCATTGTTTTTATGGCTTTATTTTAATGTAGAAGAGTTGAATGTCATGGCTGTGTACACAGTGTTCTGCTCTCCTTACCGTCAGCCTTGTGTTATGTGCCGGAAAAAGTCGACAATTTATCGGAGAAATAATCCAAACACGCTGTCATGAAAATGAATTGTCACTTTCCTCTGGTGTTATTTAAAACAAGGTGTGAGTATTTGCAGACTCGGTGTCAAAGTTATTCTGGGATGTAGTCATGAAAAAGTGTAGTATGATGCTTGAAAGAGACGGTTGTTACAGGATAAATGCTGTGTTTGAAGTAGCATAAGTAGTTTATTTAGGACAATTCACACTCATAAAGTGGTTAAAGAATCACATATTTTTCTCTCAGCACAGACGGCACATTGCAAACACATGGTAATATGTGCTATTATTATACACAATAATAATTCACAATGGAAAACACAAAGGAAAGGTGGGACAGTGCTTCTTGTTTGCTTTTTCAGAAATTGAGACATTAAAAAAATAATAATACCTTGAGTTCATCACGTTTTAGGAAGTGTGTTTTGTAAGAAGTCAAGCCTTACAAAATGTAATGTCTAGAAAAATATGTTCTGCAAAATACGAAATAAGTGGAAAATTTCGGTGAAATGTATTTAGTGAAATGTTGGAAATGTTTTGCGAGAGGTCGCGTAAAAGATGAAACCTTTGTGAAATGTACTGTTTTGTGAAATGCCATGTTTCATACAATGTCTTTTGTGAAATTCCAAGTGTTGCAAAATATCAAATTGCAGCCAATTTTGGGGAAATGTTTGCATATTTAGTGGAATCTGTGTTTGGTGATTGGTCAAGTAAAATATTGAGTCTTGTAAACATTGTGGGAAATGTTTTGTTAAATGAAACGCCGTGATTCATGCTTTGGTCATTTGACCCTCAAGGCCACTGTAGCGTCGCTGTTTGTATCCAAGTTTTACGAGATGTGTCATCCATGTTTACTAAAACACAAGCATCAACACCTCAGACGGACAGTAACATGTGACCAGTAGACACACATTCACACTCACACATGGATTTTTTTGCAGCATTTGTACTCAGGGGTGTAAATCCCCTTTCATTTAACACCATATTACTCACCTCTTTGAACGTACAATGTGCTATCCCGATCTCTGAAGCAGCGTCCTCGCGGCAATATAAATCAGGTGTGTTTGTACTTGTGGGGCAGGTTATCTCACACCGGGTCTGGGAACAAGATGAATCGTAACCCAATGAGAGAGACAGAGACCCTAAATGGAGAGAAGCATGTTCTCCTCCTCCTTCATTATTCTCTTCTCCGCGGTGTTCTCCTTCAGCTTAGATTTATGTTTCCCTGCAGAGTTGTTTGTTCAAGAGAAAGTTTATGGTCGGGTCTCAAATACATGTGTAGTTGATTTGTGCTGCAATCATTTACATCGAAAACAGCAAGTGATTATGCTTTGTGGTTGTCGAGTAGAATACCTTCTGTTCATGATTGGGCATGATTGCTTGTTGTTGTAGTTATTGCCACAGAAAGATGACCATAGCACAAAAGAACAAGTGGTGTGATTGAAGAGAAGAGGGAGAAAAATGGTGTCCTTTTCCCAGAAGGGCCATTTCTTTCTGACATGAGTCCATCCACTCTTTGTAATGTATTTCACCACAATTTCTTGACCTTAATGACCGCCTCTCATTTCATCCTATTCTTTCATTTCGCCTGCACTCTGCAAATCCCCTCATTCCTTTTTTTTTTCTCTCTTGGGTTTTTACCTCAACTCACCCATTACCTGACACCGCCCCCCTCCCCCGGTCCTCTTGCATTATCCTCCTCTCTTCCTTCCATTCTTGGCCATCTCTTCACCACATCGCTCTCCATCATACTTATCTTGACTGGAGTGGACTTGTTGGGGAATGTTTCTCTTGAGGAGGTGACGGGAAACAGGAGACTGTGATGTCTGGCTGCTTCTGGCACTTGGCTCTGAGGGCACAGGAAAAGCTTTGACACCGTGAGGGTGGGTAGCGAATGACAGGATGACAAAAGGGGAATACGAGGAGAAGAATGGTTAAGGGGAAATCTGGAAGGACAGCAGCAGTTCTGGCCTTGAGGTTTTTTTACACAAACAAAAGGGAGATGCCAAGAAGTCAAAGCACATCTGGCAAGTCTCACATGTAGGAATTTAGCAACGGATGAGCTTCAAAGTCCAGTTTGTCCGTTTTAAGGGGATTTAGAAGCATGGAATTGCAGAAGTGAAATATAATTTGCATAGTTTTGTTTTCATTAGTGTATAATGACCTGAAAATACAAGCCATTGTGTTTTTGTTACCTTTAAAAAGAGACATTTCTATCTACAGAAGGAGCAGGATACGTCACGTTCTGCGCTATTTCTACAGCAACAGTAACATAATGCAAGTGGCATCCTGCGTTATGGTGCATTACTGCCATCTACTGTAGACCATAGTAAAGGCCCATTTATGCTCAACGTTAAATATGGATCCGCGTTCATTTTGTCCGATTTCTGCACATTTCCATTAGGCTTTACACCGATCATATCAGCTAAATCGGATCGGCCGATATTTGGCATTTTTTTAAATGTTCGCAATCGGCCGTCATATCATAAATCACCGATCCAATCAATGACGTCATGGTCATGTTGAAACTTTTTTAATCTGTCTCATTTTCGTCTTCCTGCCTCTTCCTGTTTTGAATACTGTCGCTATGTGACGGACAATAAAGTTTCTTTGAAGCTTCATGACAGCAACATCCATGGGTGACACCACATGTTGGAGGTGTGGAAGTTTTTCAAAGTGAGAGAAACAGACATAGCACAAGCTATCTGCAATATATGCAACGCTACAGTACCTCGCGGGGGAACATCGGCAAAAAATTTCAACACGACAGATTTAATCAGGCACTTGGAAAAGACACACGGAGGAGCATGTGGAGTTCAAGAAATGCAGCGAGAGAAAAAAAAGAAGAGCAAACTCCGAAACGGATGCTAAAGCAAAAAACTTTAGACAGTACTCGTCCGTATAGGTGGACATAAGTATATAAGTACGTAAACAAGTCATTTAAATATTGCTCCTCACGTGATCGGATCAGTGATCGGTGATCAGCACAAAAATTGTGATCATGTAAAGCCTCGTTTCCATAAAGCTTACAATATGGGCCAAACAGAGCAGTACCACCGGAAGCAGTGTTGCTGTCACTACCCGATATGTAGCTTTAGTGAGGGACAAAGAAGAAATGAGAATGGTGGAACTTTTTGAAGATAGGCTATGCAAGTTTGTGAGAAACTGTACACATCTCTACGATGTTACTTCTCCTGGACACTCAGATAAACAGAAGATACAGAACAGCTGGGAGGAGATTGGAAGGGAACTGAATGTGAGTTGGGCAGTAGCGAAGGAGAAGTGGAGGTCTGCCCCCTGGTGGATATATTGGTTAACATCCATGCCAACGTAAAGGATGCATGGAAGTATGTGGGCAGTGACAGTAAAATCGTTTAAAATGGAAGTATACATTTTTGTACGTAAAGGGAGCATAAATGGGCCTTTAGATGCCTTCAACTGAAAAACCCAAAATAAACTCCGACTATAGTGAGGAACTCTTGATTTGTTTAGTGGCCACCCTATGGAGGAATGAGGGGAGGGTATTCATTGGTTGTGATCTCCAACTTTACCACTAGATGCCAATTAATATCACACACTGAACCAATAAAAGCTGCAGTGTGCAATTTATTTATTTATTTTTTGCATCACCAACAAAATGATCTCATTCAAGCAGTCTCACGGGAAAAAAGACACCCATACTCTGTTCATAGGCTCATAGGAAAACCTTCCCTATGAACAAAGGTTAACATGAACATATGCACGAAGAGCAGATGTCATGTTGAGGTCAGCTGGCAATAGAGCTGCTTTTAATCTGGGTTCTGTGCCAAATAAGCATGTTCAGTTTACATCTGGATAATCCGATTTGTAGCACAGGGCAGTTCTGTAGCACCGCACTGCCTCATTGTATGCTGTGTTGTGACTTATTTTACTTGATTATTAAAAATTGCACCCACTGTGTTTGCTCTTGCTTATGTTGCAAATTTGATAATAATTCAGTTTAAAGCTCAGTAGTTTGCATAGTGTCTGACGTCCTTAGGGAATCTAAAAGTGCCCATGCACACATATTTAGACCTTTTTGTTAGGGCTGAATTATTATTATTATTGAAAAGGTTGTGTTTATTGTGGCCAATATTGTTATTGTGATTTGGATTTGACTCTACTTGCTTGTTTATCAAGGGAAATGCACACATTGCTCATTTGCAAAATGTCACATAATACTTTTATTTTGCATGCTTAACATAGTACCTCTCTCTTCTCTCTGCAAGTATCACCAAACAACAGAGGATGCGTAGATGATTTTAATATTTCTGCACTGAGATCAACCCTAAATCCCCCTTAATCTAGACATTTAATGTGTAGCTTTTTGTGATCACATTTATGAGAAAAAGAAATTATATCCTTTTTAATTCCATGGTTTTGCATATGAAGACAAAATAAAAAAAACAAAAAGGCATCTGCTGTCTACCAAGTTCAAAATTATTCAAATCCAACTACAAGAGTAAAAAACACACAGCAGATTTTACTGTGTCCTGTTACATGACCCAGTTTCAGCCAAGCTTTAGCTTTCAGACAGATGGCTTCACATTTAACTCTAGAATTCTCTGGTATACAAAGGTGTTCATGGTCGACTCAATGATCCCAAGGTGCGTACAGAAGGTCCACCCTTCATACCACCACTGTGTTTGACAGAGGGTATCAGGTGTTTGTGTGAGTGTACTGTTTGCCTTTCACTTACTGTGGTGCTGTGCATTGTGGTTAAACGTCTGTTCTTTGGTATAATCCGTCCAAGGACATCCTTCCACATGTCCTGTAGTTTGTTCAGATGCAACTTTGCAAATCATGCTGCCATATTCCATTTAGAGATAAGGCTTCCTTTTGGCATCACTTCCAAGCCATACTGAGCTCAGCCGTATTTGTTCATTCTTTTTCCTTATTGTCAAAAACTTTAATATTTGACATGATAACTGATGTCTGTAGAGTCTGAGATGGAGCTCTTAGGTTTTTGCAGGGTCTGACTTCGGACTGAATTTGTTGTGATGTCCATGAGATTACCAACTGACTGGAAAGTTTTCCACTTGTGAATAGTCTCTCACTGCAGATTGATGGACTTGAAATTGTTTGGAAATGGTCTTAGAACCTTCCCAGACTGATGGGCAGCAGTAAATGCTTGTCTATGCTCTTTGCTGATGTTTTTCCTTTTTGGCACTGTGTTAAACACACCTGAATTGCCCAGGATGAGCAAACTCCGAAAAACTCTACTTTTTTACAGAGGTGCTCACACTTGACTGGTGCTTTCAACAAACACATAAACATTCTTAATGCCCATGCAGACATACTAACATATAGAGACACTATAGAGAGCATGAATGGTATAATTTTTCACTCACTGTTTCTCCATTTTGGTTTCATTTTATTAAATAAACCCCGTCATGGTGGAATGGGCTTTTTACTGTTTACGATTATGGTTAAATTTAAGGAAGTTTAAGGAGTTTTGATTAAATGGTTTTATCCCGACCGCCGCTACTAGATCTGCCACTGGAAATTCGTCATGTGAATGCGATAACTAGGACCGAGTTGGTTGGATTTCTTGTCCCTTGATAACAGACATAGGAGACCCCTAGTGGAAGAACCCTATTGATTTCAGCTTCTCTATAAGTATTATAAGGGCATTTTCATACCGCGTACTCGAGTCCCTATCCAAGTGCGCTGGACCCCAAAGTCCAATTAATTTTATCCAAGTGAACACTCTGTTTCTCTTTGCCTCAAACAGGCTAACAGATAGGTAAGGGTTTGTCTTCTTCTGACTTCTGCAATTGTAGGATAGTGACAGAATTCCTTGCACAACCCCACCTACTGTTTTATCCCTATGGATGGACAGACAGAGAGGGAAATTCATTGTAATACCAATTCATACTTGAGAACGGGCCACGGTACGCATGTACAAATGCAACATCTGTGGAAAAGGTGTGAACATATCCAAGTATGGTATGGACTCAAGTACACTGTGTGAAATGCCCTGAGTCATCAAAATGGGGGCACTTGAGTTGAAAATGTTTTGTTGTGTAATGTACCAAGCTTGAACCCAGAAGCGAGACCAGAGACAGAGGTTATAATTAAAGGAGTTTACTGAACTGTTGT